>JBBPOS010000006.1:0-210318 GCA_038091575.1 Leccinum subgranulosum | reverse complement strand
TGGTAGTAAGCCAGGACCTATGTTGCTGACGCGCGGCACACGAGATGGACGAGGACCCCGAGCACGTGCAGGTGCAACGGCTATGTTAGTCATAGTAACGTCCTTGGAAGCAAGAGCAGTATCAGCTTGGAGGACAGCGGGAGCAAGCTTCGGTGGTGGTGCTTGGATAGCCGCAAAGTGGGGTTTCGTTTGGGGTCGGTTACCATACTATGCATGGTGCAATTCCCTTCCCAGCTTCAAGTTGCCAAGCCTTGATCAGCGGGACTCGGATGCCCTCGACCAAACTCGAACCCCCAGCCTGAGCCTCAGTTGAGATTGTAGTGCTGTGGACATTTTTTTTCGAAGCTCAGTCTGCCAGCAGAACGGCAAAATGGCAAACGGCAAAATGGAAAATTTGGCAGAATGCTAAGTGACTCCGAGTCGGATTTCCTACTCATGTTTCTTATAGTATCAGTGGTTACTGGAAAAACGAATAATCAGAACGCCGGGATGATGCTGCAACGGGATATCCGCATATCCGATCAGACTTCCATTTGAGCGTTTCGAGCTGGTCGAGCGGTTGCTTGAACAACTCAGAGGTCAAGTTAATGTGTGGATCGACTTAGTCACCCAGTGACTCACCTTGATGGAATCCACTCGATTGCTTTCACAGCAAGATGGCATTCTCGCCGCACTGCGAGCTGACTGTGGTGCCTTGTTACACTTTTGAAGGTGTTTGAGCGGTTTGTTATCATGGTTCCCAATGCGAGCGCCCGGAGCATTTTGTTCCTCCCCAATATTTGCATTGGTAGAACCATTAAGAAGTTCGAGTCAGTTGAAGTGCTCAGCGAAGCTTTTTGGCAGGTCGCCAATCTTGGTGCTGGATTCTCACCTCATTGACCAATGACTGAGTAACTCAACGTACTCACTGTTCAACAGTGGTCCATGTTAGTGACAGCCGAGTCACATCACAATTTGAATAGTAAAGGGGCCGGCCAAAATATGGCCCGCTGTCGGAACGAGGGCGAGTACTCATTTGACAATGTCCTCAAGTGATATGACCGAATTCTTGTCATTCCATGACGTCAGAGACCGGCGACTCGGACCAGATATTGTAAAACAAGACGATCAACTGATAGAGTTCATGAAGAGAAAACTTGACGCGAGTGTATTGTAGTCTTGCAGATTGCAAATGTCTAGCTTGATAGCTTGTGAAAGAAGAAAAAAAAGGCATAATGAAGCTTCGCCAGGAAGTTAACTTTCCCAATTATCAATCCTTATGCAATACCGAGAGCGATGATGATCAAACGACCAAGTATCGAGGAGCAACCCTACGAGAACCCGCAATCGCACACGAAACCTGAAACAGGGTTCTACGTCTAGAGCTTAGATCACACAATACCGTTCATCGCGCGAGCCGGACACCGGAAGCTGCATCCGTACAGACCTTATCATTCCCACGATTACTGTGATGCTCTGCAAACCTGCCTGTAGGGTTCAGGAACAGTAACTCCGCCGTATTCTGCCGATGATCGCCCTCCAGCGACTGGCGGCAATTGCCAATGGCAGCGTACTAGGACTGAGACTCAAAATATCGCGACTTGCGGCACAACCTCAGGCTACTTCGACGTAGCTTCGTCGAAGGCCTCCAGTAGGTGGCTAGGACCCATTTTTACCACCCGATCCACGGATCGAAGTCGATGCGGAGCCACGCTCAAGACTTCATCACCGTCATATCTATCCGAGGTTGGTTCGCGTCTGGAAAATGCATAGTGACTATCCCCGACTCCCACGAGAGTGGGTTTTGTCGAATGCAAACATGCAAAGTTGTCACCGAATGGTTTGCAGGCACCAAATCATGTGAAACAAAACAAATTCAAGTTTTGTCTCGTAGTAACTGGTTCCCTGAGCCGACAGGTTGCCTTTAATTTGATTTGGGGCACGGGAAAGCAGTGCCGCAGGCCGAGGACTGGAAAGATTTCGTCCTTACGAGTCTATCAGGCAGTGCACATCACATTGTTCCGGTGACTCTGCATGTAAACTTATGAATGGATCTGTTTATCCACTGATGACCTTCTGTCGTCTTCACAACTTGAAGTCAATTCATAATGGATGAACTGAGCTCGTCGATTTAAAGTTTACTTGCTGGTTGTCCGTCTGTAAACAGTCGTTCTCGTTACAAGACTTGCAATGGGTTGATCTAACAATACATAAGTTATCATTGCGCGTGCACGCTATCTCGTATGCATCAGTACTGATGATTGTGTGTGCAACATTTATCTGTCTTACTATCCTTTTGTTACGACCTACGACCACATTGGCGTGTTATCATGAAGTTCGTTATTAGCTTTCCCATTAGCTTTCCGGACGTTCGGAGGAATCGGAGCGCAACTTGCGGGCGGAGTTTAAATGAACGGAAAAAACCCTTCCAGAACTTGTCCAGAACTGGGTATGAGACATTCGGCTCGAAGCTTTGTCGCGTTGTGGCGTTGCCTCGTCGCCGTGTGCCTGAAATTCACCTTCTTTTATTTCATTCCCGATCAGCGCGGTTCCCGAGCTCCTGGAAAGTTCAATGAGTCCTGCCAGTGACCCGGGTGATTTTGATCAGTTCATGACCACACGGTGTTTTCTAGAAACACAACAGTACTGTAAATTCCGTGGTGGAAATATTTCTGGAAAAGGAACGGATAAACAGATTCTGAGAACACGTGTCACGTTACACGGGAGTTTTTCACGGAGATGGTTCCGATTTTCGACTGCAACCGAAGATCATATCAGCGACTCATCACTGGCAGTGGATTCGATCGGTTGGAAAATCTTCATCAATATGGACGTCCGCCAGGCCCACGATTAAGTAACGGACTTTGAGAACACACACGTTGAAGGTTACGGGGTTGATAGTCTCGAAACCCGACGTTCTTCTTTTAGGAACCGCATGGGCTACACCCAACTCTGCAGATAGGCTTCAAGTTCCTTGGCAGGTATCACGAGCAGAGTACCCGGAATTTTTGGATGCACGCTCAAGGGCGCTGGAGATTTGTATAGGACTTTTCTTTCCATTGTGTATGAGAGATGTGCCGACCGTATGGAATCGTCACTCATCTGGTCAGACAGAAAAAATACATATCAAAGGGATGAAAAAGGATGGACGTCATTCAAAGCAGCCATGTTCCGGTCCCAATATGGACGAAAAGCGTGACATGCGTGACTCGATGGGATGATCGGAAGATCCCGAGTTAACTGAGGGCAACACCAACGGATATATGGATAATCAACAGAAGTTTTTTGTTTTGTTTCTTGTTTTGTCCTGTGGGAATCATCACACAATGTAGTAGGACGATCTAGAGAAGAACCCCCGCCTTGTCCCGCCGCTTCTTCCGCGGATGCCCCGTCAAACCAGGCGTACTAAAGCTCCCGACGCGCGGACTGCGTTCGGAGCGTTGCGAGCGGAGTTTAAATGAGCATAACGAAAAAGAGGTTTCTGAAGCGCAATTTGAAACCCAGCTTGCAAACTGTCTAATACAGTACCCGTCACATCATGGGTGTCTGGCGGTAACATGTACTCGAATCCGGATGCGATCAGGTAGGATAAGAATACGGGAACCGCAGCGCATATGATAGTAAATATGTAGAGAGCACTAGGGCGTTTGGCAATAGGCGTTTGACTGAAATATTTGGCCCATGATGTAGTACTCGGAACCACCTAATGAGTCTGGCCGTACGATACGGATACGATATATACTCGTACCAGACCAGTGCGCATGCTTGATTCTGGGATCATGATCGACTCTTCTGCCGACGGTGGAAGTGCTATTCCATACGTGTCAAGCTAGTCCCTGGGCGCAAGATCACCAATACGGTAATCGAACCTCGAGGCAGAGAGCTCGCCTTTTGGTACGGTTACAGTGGCAAAGGTGGCTGGATGGCATTTCGAAGCGCGGGTTGTTCTCTTCTAAACCAATCCAGTACTACAATCTGCTACAATTGGACGGCGGCTTGTGGTTTCATCTGAATCATCTTGGCCTCGCCGGAACCTATT
This sequence comes from Leccinum subgranulosum, assembly GCA_038091575.1. NCBI lineage: Eukaryota > Fungi > Basidiomycota > Agaricomycetes > Boletales > Boletaceae > Leccinum > Leccinum subgranulosum. The sequence continues at coordinate 206,300 of JBBPOS010000006.1, read as the reverse complement.
AGTATACTTCCTAGAACGAGCGGAGGGTTTGATTACTATGTATTTTTTTTTTTTTAAACGTGTTTCGACCCACGAAGGTGAACTTCTTGAAAGAGATTGGCATGTTGAATCTTGAATAAGAGTCTTGTGAACAGCTTCCAAGTTGATGGGTATAGCCGTTGTGACGAAGAACTGGAATATAAGCTTAGCAGAGGCCAGCACTCCAGAGAATGGCCATTCTAAGAAAGTTGCTCACGCCGTGGGTCCTCTCGTGGCTATCTCTGAGAGCAGAAATTTCGAAACGCATTCTCTGCACTAAGTTTCCCAACTTGAATGAATTATTGATTGGCTGGCGTACATAATAACGTCAGACTCCTCTCTGGCACATCATGATAGATCTTCTAGACGTCTCGGACTGGTTACACCAGCTCTTCTTAGATTCTAGGCAGATCCGGTTGCAACGAAAGGTTATCCATACGGCCAGCTGCAGAATGAGATTTAAGCCTCCCTCAGTTCTCAATCTGTCTGGAAAACTCTTAACCACCCCGATACCTTGTCAACATTCTCTCAGCTGTCTGGGTTGCAGATGCATACTACCACTAGACGATTGCAGCGTCCTGGCGAATCCACGTCTCCCTTGCACCAGGATACTTATTTTCAGACAGAGAATTCGGATGTGTCGGGTGTCGGATATCTTCCATTCCCTTCACCATACCACTTGAATATCCCCGATGCTGCATATCCCTCCTCTCATCACATGGCACCAGACGGCTTCCTAGCCGGTCCTCACCTAGTAGAGCCTCGCTCGAGCACCACGCCGACTGAATACTTGGTAAGTATTTTTTTTCACGCCGTGCATCAGCCTTTCAATGCAACATCTCAATACCAATGATCAAGGTGCGACAGCCCAATGAGCCAGCTCACTGGCCACGGTATGCTACCGATCCTTACCATCACACTTTTTCTCTGTATCAAGGCATAGGGGAGCATCTGCAGGTGAGAAATGGGATAGTGTTTGGATCGTCTTCATCATCACTCAATGGGGTAGGCCTGCGGTCCTCACTGGCACGCGTCCTGGCAACCTGTACAATCCCTACCACCTTTACACGCAGATCAGAATGCTTCTTTATTAAACTCTGCGAATCCTACTGTCGATGAAGGTTTTTCGAACCGTGGGGGCAACGTTAGTACTGCCAGTGAAGTAAGCTATCCGTTTTCGCTCGTACGGCACGCCTCGTTGAATAGAGTGTAACAGGCTGCGCAGCATCTGCCCCAAACCGCTAGTATCACGAGCGAGCAACCAATGTCGCCCACTGAAGAACGTATCTACAAGTGCCACTGGCAGGAACTAGATGGAACGATATGCGGCCAAGGGATTAGCGGCGAAACACTTTCGGCCCACCTATCTGACCTCCATGGGATCAAAAAGAAGTCCCGCGATTTCCGTCTCATGTGCCAGTGGGCCTGTTGCGAGCGAAAGGTGGAACTCAACCGGGAGTCCATCCTTCGCCATATCCGCGAGGTGCACTGGGGTATCAAACGTTCTCCTAGCAAGCGCCGGCAAGATCCGCATGTCTAGAATTCTGCCAGTGGCAGTCACAACCGAAACGCTGCATCTCTTTATTTATTTTTGACCTTCCATGATGAACACACCACACACTTAGATAGGCTCGAACACGCCAGGCTTGTTCAAATCTTCCAATGGCCTGGTTGCGATCAACCTTGGCAACAAGGTGCCTCCGTCAGGTGTCGCTGGATTCCCCAGCTCGCTCGGCGGTTCGAGCGTCGGCGGGGCGCATTTAGTCCTGGACGGGCCAGTGCCGTTTGGGATCAACACCGGGAGCAGATGATGCCCTCTTCCTTTTCCTGGCGCGCGAAGCTCACCTCCCTCCCTCCCTCCATATCCATCCCCTTTTTAAGCCCGTTTCCACAATGAAGAAACCAAGACGATGAAAACAAAACAAAACAAAAAAGTTGGACAATGGACCCAGAATGATCTGTGATTTTTTCCTTTGTTTCATCACAGTTTTCCTTATGATCAAGAGGCTGGATACATACTTAGTTTTCTTCAGAGTTTTCCTTATGATCGAGAGGCTGGATACATACCTAGTTTTCTTCACTCTTTCACTCACTTTCTTGCTCGTTTCTCATTCATTCCCCTGTCCCTCTGTGACCGGACGACGTCGTGTTGCAGGTCAAAGGGTTGTTGATGTATATCGTCCTCTCTGTCTGACTTCTTCGAGACCTAGCTTGGGCAGATGAAGTACAAGCCGCGCATGTGTTGTAATCTTGGTAAATTAAACTGGTGAATGAATCCACAGAGAAAAAAATGACGCGCATATCGAGCGTAAAACCTGGATCGTAACACAACTACGCAACAAGATCGACTACGCCATCACCTCCGCCCTGACTCTCTTGGCAGGCATCTCCAGCGTCCCACTGGTGCCTTCATACTCTTCCTCCTCCTGGATTCTATCCAGCAACGACGTCTCCGTCGTATCGTCCCGCCCACCGCCTTCCGTCTCATCCCCCTCGTCCAACAACGTCGTCTGCTGACCAGCATCATCATCCATCATCGACGCACATCCCCCCATTTCCTCCTCCCTCCCTCGCCCAAGGTTGAGATTGATCGTTGCCACCTTGCGCTTCTTCCCTCTCGGCTTCCGGGGCTTCTTGGGCGAAGGTACAAACTCCTTGCCATTCTTGACTGCCCATTCAATCTCCAGGACTCTGTAAAAAAGAGTTTCGCGTCAGGTCCCGCTCATCGACGATAGTTTGCATGGACGACGGAAAAAAAAAACCACCTCTCTCGAAGCTTGATGTTATCAGGGACGTACGTCTCCGCCTTGCGGTATAGTTCGAGCGCCACTTGCAGATCACCCCTGTTTACGCCACTTCAGCAAGTAAAAAAATTGGAAGAGGTTGGACGCACTTCTCGGAATGGGCACGCGCGAGGGAGACGTACGCCCGTCCAGTCTTCTTTCGAGACGTTGGCGACAACACGTCTGCAAGCTCCAACTCCTTGTTCCCGCGCTCGCTGACGTGAGGGTTGAGAACGATCGAGCCCCTATTTCCCCTGTCACTCACTATTTCTCTTCCAGCTCCGCCAGTCTCGCGCGCAGTTGGTTGTCCAAGTCGCGATGGCGCGCGAGCAGCGGCGACAGCACCCCCGAAGGCAAACTGGCGTCCGCCTGCGCCTGACGACGTTCCTGCGCTATGTTCTCCTTGTCTTGTTCGACCCTTGCTTGCTCCTCGCGTTCACGTTCTTCACGCTCCTTCAGACGACGGGCTACCTCAGTTTCTACCGCCCTTGCAATCTATGCAATCGACTGTCAGCACTAGACCACATGCAGGACCAGCGACGAACCCGCTCATCAATGTCCTTATCTGTCAATTGAACTGAATTCTCAGGCTTCTCTAAAATGGAAAAGGAGGATGGTGGACGCGATCTTGCCTTCGCCAAAGGTGGTAGTAAGCCAGGACCTATGTTGCTGACGCGCGGCACACGAGATGGACGAGGACCCCGAGCACGTGCAGGTGCAACGGCTATGTTAGTCATAGTAACGTCCTTGGAAGCCAGAACAGTATCAGCTTGGAGGACAGCGGGAGCAAGCTTCGGTGGTGGTGCTTGGATAGCTGCAAAGTGGGGTTTCGTTTGGGGTCGGTTGTCTAGACGAACGGATGAGCAGTATCCCACAATGTTTTCTAGGGCGAACATACCGCGCTCGTTCACCACTGGGCGGTTTTCCACGTTCTTGGTACGAACAGCAAAGCTACACAAAGGCGTTGAATCAGTACTTGGCCGAACACAAAAAAAACAAGGTATGTACTTTAGGGTATTGAGGGTATCCTGGCGGAATTTGATACCAGGTGCGAGGTTGCAAATAAGCAAACCCACGGATGAACCGCCAAGGGCATCTTGAAGAATGCGAGTAAGCTTTGAATTACGATACGGGATGCGAGACTAGACATGTTTCAGCATACAGACAAGAACGAGAACGATACAATCTTACAGCCCCCTGATTTAATGAGTGCACTACCTGTCCCAGGACACTCAAGCTCTTGTTGATCGCGGCTGATTCTGCCATGCGTATAGGGTCGTTTCCGGTAAGTTTGTTGTTCTCCGAACCGGCAAGATCGACCAGGTTGATTTTGCCGGTTAATGCTATGAAACGTGTTAGATGCAGGAAGGCAGATCCGGTAGACACGCACTTTTCTGTGCCGCTGAGTCGGTCATTGTTACTTCGATGGTGAGCACCGCATGTGAACGAGAAGACGCTCGGTTGAGATTTGTAGCACCAACTGAACGATGACGAGAAGCACGGCTATGAACGAAAATATCAGTAACGATTGGAAAAACAGAGTGATAAGACTACGAACGAATAGATGGCATCGAATTCCTCCACCGATGATAACGGAAGTGAGGTCAAGTTGGCAACAAATACCTGCCCGGCATCGTTTTCACGGACAGGCAGTTTGGGTGCCTACATGCAAACATATCCCAGGAATCATGCAAGTCAGATGCTGCACATAAGCAACAACCAAAGAGCCAATGGAAAGGTAACGCACGGTTTCACGATTTACCAAAAGATCATAGACTTCATCCTTGTATATTTCCATGTATGAGACTGCGAGCTCAACACTGCTGCGTCGCAAGGCAGCTCTCTGGAGGAACATTGCCTGTTGCACAGACGGGTAAATACGTTCATGCATATATCACACAGAACTTACCTCGACCACTCGAGGGATGACGCCTGGCTCGGCTTTTGTTCCCTGCATGGTGTGGGTCTTGCCAGAGGAGGTGACACCATATGCAAAAATTGTAACAGTCTAAAGGGCGGCAGATGACACCGACGACCGAGTTGTGTTGGGAAAGATAAACTTACAACACCGCTATACACAACGTCGATGAGAGGACGAACGTCCTGCTCGAATATTTCTTCTTGAGTAGAATTCTGGTCATAACACGAGGTAATCCTGGGGTTCAAGGTCAGTAGCAAAACATGATCGAATGGATCAGTCCGACTCACGGGAAATTGAAGACTTGAGAGACATCACGGGGATTGGCAACGCTGATACACGATGGGCCGTCTGGTGCTTGTGCTATTTGTATTCCTTCATCATCCAGCTCGTTTTGTAGTCGAGGACGAAGGCGAGCGGCGATTTTGATCTTGTGTAGAGACATGCGAAACCCCTGGAAAACGTAAGTAGTGAGTGTACGAAAGAGAGCGTTGTTGAGTTTGCCACCGACCGTGGCGACGCGAAAGTCACGTGCTCGTATCTTGCCTGTCACGTGTCAAAGGATTGAGGCATACCCGGATTTAGAACGAGTGGCTCACGAGCTTCCTGTACAGTTACTACCATCATGTCCAGACATCACATTGGAGTCCCCATCCTCAGCGGGCGGCCGACCCAGCCTGGCCCCAGTCAGAAGGCGTGTAGAAAGTGTGGAAAAGAATTCACCTTGATCATCTGTCGTCAGCGCAAGTGCATGCACTGCGGTAAGTTGTGCCTTCCGATCATTCAAGGCATCCGGGCTGATCCCACCCGATTCGCCTCTGTCTCAAAGGTTATGGTTACTGCACTTCCTGTACAGACTATCAAGCGGTGGTACCACGGAGCGGCCCTGCGCATGGCTACGATCTAGCACACGTCTGTGCTCATTGTATTGAGATGCTTAGTAGTACGTGTCGTTCGCCCGTCCCTCGCCTGTCGCCCAATTTATATACAACTTGGTCTCCTTATTTCACCATGTCCAGTCACTGCCCTCGATCGACCTCAGCTACGATCACTTCCCCTCGCAAAGCTCAGGCGCTACATCAATGCCTACAACATCCCTGTCAAGAACGCGATAGACAAGAACGATTTCGTGGACGCCGCCGTAGCTGCTCGGGTAAGTCATCGAATTTCCCGTCTTGTAAAGTGTTCTGGACGTCCTGGCAGACTCCTGGAGGTTTTCTTGCACCCATAAACGAAGAATACTACAGAAAACATTCTGTTCCCTCGTATTCCACACGCGGAGCTTCCAACGCATCTTCGGATGATAGAGGCTCGTCTTCCCGTGGATCCCCAAATGCGAACGCGAACCGTACCTCTCGATCAAATACGCCGTTCCCCCGTCCGGACCTCGATCCGAACCGTCAAGAACACTTCCAAGAGACCGCCTACGACACTCACTCGTCCCGCCATGCTTCAAATGCACCTAGATCTAGAACGACATCTGCACCGATGAATCCAGGACCGGCGCATCAAGATAGCGGGCAGCCCCACCCCCGCTCGACATCGTCCAGCGGGCGGCAATCTGCCCCACGCTCTGCGAGCGCTACTCGTGAAGACTCGCATTCACATTCACATTCTTCGTCCCATCTGCCACCTCCGCCGATGTCAACACTGGTTACGCTCCCCCGCTCGTCTGTCTCCGCACTGTCTATTGGTACGTTGAAGCAAATCCTTTGGGAAGCTCGTGTGAGGATTCCTCCGGGTATTGTAGAGAAGGAAGAGCTTGTTGAGCGTGTGTGGGCCATTGTAGAGGAGGAGAGGAGGAAGGATAATGAAGGCATGGACGACGGTGACTTTGAGGAGGAACATGTCGAAGAAATGGTGGATCCCGAGTCAGAAGCACACGAGCATAGACATGGCAGCGACCACCACTATTTTGAGCCACCGGGGTATCACCGTTTTCCTTCACGACCATCGACTCCCCAACCGTCAACACCACCACCCGGGGCTTCAACTTCTCCACCCGATTCAGGCCCGAGGGCCAGCCCGCGTTCCCATTCCAGGCCTACAAACATGGACCACTCTGGCTTGTGTGTCGTTTGTCAGGACGAAGAGGCATGCATTGCCGTTGTCGACTGCGGGTATGTCACGAATGCCTTGAGTGTTCTTTTTTGTTGACTTGTCTTCCTAGCCACCTCGCCATGTGTCGCGAGTGCTCTGATCTCGTTCTCGCAAGTACTAGAGAATGCCCCCTATGTCGTACGCGGATTGTTACAGAGGGCCGATTACTGAGAATATTTAAGACATAACCATGCTTTGCAACTGATGTACTAGTATATACTTGCTTTGCGGATCACATCTTAGCTGACATAACCTGCTAATCGTGTGGCTGTGTTTCTTGACAGTTGGACGCGTCACCAACTCGTGTACGTTATACACTCGCAATGTCTAACCCTCAGACGGCGAGCAAAGACAAAAAGGTAGACGAAAAGGACAAGGACAAGGACAAGAAGGACGACAAGAAAGATGCATCCAAGAAAGTAGAAGAGAAGCCTGTTCCGCCAACACCCACCGCTGAGATCAAGGCCAATATCACACTCATCGAGCGCGCCGTGGCCGACCTCGAGCCACGGTTTGCCCATCGCGTACTACGTTCGCTCACCGCTTTGCGCAAGAAACTAGACAACAAGATCCTCCGCGATGCCATCGAGGAGAACTATCCTGCAGGTGTGCATGCCTTCGTTCATATTTGTACCACGTTGGCTTGAACTCGCGTACAGAGTCTGCGGTGAAAATATCGCTCTTGTCCTGGCTGCCACCCGCTCCACCCGCGGACCAATCCATGGATGTCGATCCCGCGCCAACCAACCCTCCCGCCGTTGCGACACCACCACCTCCCAAGCCCACGTCTGATCCCGTTCCCGAGGCGGAGATCTACTTCCGCCTTCTGCTCATCCATCATCTCCACACCTCCAAAGATAACCACGCTAAATCGATCGAGTTATCCAAGGAGACGGTCGATAAGATGCACCAGCTCAACCGTCGGAGCATGGACCCCATCGCGGCCAAAATTTGGTTTGCCGTCGAGAGATCTTATGAACTTGGTGGAGAACTCGCCGATGCGCGACCGTGGGTTTCCTTGTGTCTGCCACACATTTTCCTGTGTTTCTGATCGATGAACTATCGTTTTATGTTCTAGATTGTTCCTTGCCGCACAACGTACTGCAGCATTACGCCACGATGATGATACCCAAGCATCATTGATCAACCGACTGCTGCGAAGCTATCTCCACTACAGCCTTTACGACCAAGCGGACAAGCTCATTTCGAAAACCACTTTCCCTGCTTCGGCTGGTAACCCACAATTTGCCCGCTACCACTATTTTTTGGGACGTATCAAGGCTGTACAACTGAATTATTCTGCGGCCCACACAAACCTGCAGCAAGCGATTAGGCGAGCTCCGCCCGCGAAAATTGCACCCGGGTTCTACCAAGCGGTTCACAAGCTTTTCGTGGTGGTAGAGTTACTTATGGGGGATATCCCTGATCGCAGCACTTTCAGACATCCTGTGCTTCAGAAGGCGCTCCAGGCTTACTTTGACATCGTTAAAGGTTGTCATGCCGTTTTCTTCTTCCGATGATCATGGCTGAGTACTCGCGCTGGGGCATAGCTGTCCGGACTGGATCTCTCTCCGAGTTCCAGGCAACATTGACCAAGCATGCATCGCAATTCGAGGCTGACAAGACGTATACGTTGATCGTTCGGCTTCGGCAAAATGTGATCAAGACCGGTATTCGGCGACTTTCGTTATCCTATTCGCGCATTTCGTTGCGTGACATTTGCTTGAAGCTCCACCTGGACTCCGAGGAGGACGCAGAGTACATCGTCGGCAAAGCCATCCGGGATGGCGTCATCGAGGGTCGAATCGTCCATGAGAAAGGGTGGATGGAGTGCGAAGGTCGGAAGAATGGGTACGGGCCGGAAGTGAGCGACGTTTTCGGCCGACGGATCGGATATTGTTTGGAGTTACACAACCAAAGCGTCAAAGTGAGTCCAACAGATTACCGTGTGCCTCGGAAACTCGGGGGACACTACTCCCCGCTCCGTAAACCTGACATATCATTTCTTGTAGGCGATGCGTTACCCATTGAATGCGCATCGGAAGGAGCTTGCAGCTGCAGAAGGGGCACGTGAGCGTGAAAAGGAGCTTGCAAAGGAAATCCAAGAGGGGGATCTGGACGACGATAGTCTGGGCGATTTCTAGAAAACTGACAATGTACTAGTCGGTTACTGCAATCCTGTATTCCTGGTGTCGTAAATATGCTCGGTCGTGTGCGCCTCTGCCACGGCGAATCTCACGTTGCCCGACCTTAGCCAAGGTTTAAAGTTGGGAAGTGACCGGCTTTCAGATCGGTAGTTTTTATTGGCCGAGTTTTATCGTGGTGGGTGCAATCTGAAAAGTTAATGACAAGGTTCATTGGCAATGTTGTTGTTGGTTGATCGGTCCCGGGTCCACATTGAGGTTGTGCTCGAAGTCGGAATAGTAGCCAGCTTGGAGCTGCGCCCGACTCAGCCGACTCAGCTCGGCTGAGCAGACAGCCGGAAGAGCCTGATAGTCGAGGCGGGAATTCCTTATGGATGGAACTTGAAAGACTTGCATAGCTTTCTATCGTCTGCACCGCCACACGGGTAACGGTGGACTCCGTGACTCCGTGACTCTATACTGCGCTGGAAAAGTTAATCCAAAACTTCCGACGTCCCCATGTCATCGATTTTCAGACGAATATTACAGCGGTTCATGAAACCTGTGAGTTACAGCCTTTGTTGAGGGTGCACTGACACCTTCCAAGCTTGAGATGTTGCCCTGACCTAGACCCACACTAGACTTACCTCGTAGGGCGCGACATGGAAGGTACAAACTTACTATCTGCCAAGCACGCAGTGAAGTTTCGTCACTGTGCCCTTAACGTATGTGTCTTGTAGGGAACAGATATTTCGAATACCCGAATGCAAACGATGGCAAGTGTCATTTGAAGTTTATCGCATAGCCAACATTGACCATTCCAAAAAAAAAATAGGTCATTCGAAACGAACCGTTCAATACAAACGGGGGGATGATATGTGGACTTATATCGCAAGCGGTAAGCGCCTCCCAGGTATGCTTACCCCATTTTCTCCATTGTTTTCCCCCATGCACACTTCCATTATTCTACATTCCACTATCTCGGTAGCCTCTCATACTCATACTCAAGATCCGTGCAGTGCAGTGGAATGCTTGGCTTACGCACACGCGTCCAGACCCGCCCAGCATTGAGGTACATACGTTTCCATTGTTCAAAAAAAATCACGTTTTCATATGGTTGGTTTTGTTTCGAATCGTACAGGAACTGCAGGCCGATTTAGCCCGACAACATCGCGTTCAAATGAATGCCGCTCTAATCGAGGCGCGCGACAAGGAGCGCCAACGGATGGCCCACCTGGCGCAGTCTCCTCATTTATCTCATTCACCAATATCCGGACCATCTTCGGAAATGGAACCGGAAAAGAGGCAGAACGAGCCACCGGTCAACGCATGGCCGGACAGCGTCCCGACACCTGTTCGTGATCGTGATCCTTGGGCGGAGGCGAAGAAAGGCTCGGACGAACCAGAATCGTGGACTCCTGTAGTTCGCCGCAAATAATGCTGGCAAATTTACCGCTAGAATATACTAGAATCACCTGAATATGCGCTTCTGATGCAAAGGTGCGGCTCCTCATCAGCTTGCCGCTCAACACTGTCAACGCGAGCGTCAGATTCTCCTTGGATTCATAGTCCCTCACATTGATTGGCGCTGATACACTGGATGGCGGCGTCTAGCCACTAATGGTGTGCGCCTGGCACTTTGTTGCATGGTCTGCAAATGATTTATGGGTAAAACGTGTGCAAGAGTTCACATTCAGTGTTTCATACCGCGCATATACAGCGCTGAAACGACCCCTGGTCCTTCTGATTGCACTGCAGGTCACTACTGCTACCTCGAGGCCGACGCCACGGGTAATGAATAGCTCTAATTTCACCAACTCTGGTACCATTGGACTAGTCTTTTATCGAAAGTGCTGAAGATGGAGAGGTTCAAACTGTTTAGTTCACTGCAGACGATGCGTATACGAACTAACTGACTTAGTGTTGAAGAAGTCTTAGCGTACGTCATTCTTACTTCTTCTAGCGTGGTATGTTCCGTTCATTAAACTATGTACATATGCATAACACGAGGCTTTTTGGTACTGCCTTCGACGTCATACGCCCCTTAGTCAAGCCGTCTATGACTCTCCCTGACATTTCGAAAGTTATATTCTACGGCGGGCAGGCATTCCCAGGTACATGTCTCGGGTCCACCGATCAGGGCCCATGATGGCATGACTCATACCTCATCATTGGTTGGGGTTGTCCGGTTACCCCAGTGACCTCGTGTAAAAGTCGAGGGTTTGCTGTCAAGGCATGTTTCGACCGACGACGACCATGTTTCGTCTTCTAGAATGTTAGACACGTTGGTTTGATCTGTCTCTAAGAGGCTATGAGCTTAGCCTGCCTGCAGAGAGCCACCAGGGAAAGGGCTGCGGCGCATCCGTCTTTGTCGAACATCTCATCAGTGGCGGTTTTGGAGTCTGCAACCGAATTCGAGAATATTCCTCTCCAGGATCCATCAGATACCTCCGAGGATGCAGGACTCATTCCTAGGGCGCTCTCCGAGTACCGCTGGACAGCTTGGGATATTTGGGATAGGGGATACCCCCAACCGAAGTGAGCGAGTTGGTTGCTGCTGTATAACGGGGATCAGAATACTGAAAATTCCCCTTTCTGTTCCTCGTCTCTCCGCAGCCGACGTGACGAGGATGCTCGACAGGATGATCAAGGCCATCGACGGGGAGCTACCGGAAGACGGTCTGATGTCCATCGGGGACACTATGAACGATCCGTACACCTCGCAGAACAATCTACAGCAGACCACATCGCGATCAGTTAGGAGCTCGAGAAACGCGCAAAATAGGAGAGCAATCAGCGGTCGACTGTATCAAGCGCGGCCGCTGTGCTTCAGAAGCTGACAGCCAGACGTAAACTAATCAAGGTTCAAGTGGGGATGAGGGGGTCCTCCATTGAGATCTGTTTCTCTGCGATTCTCTCAAACCAAGGTTTTAGGACTCAACGCAGCAAATTTCTCAACTGGATTTCTGATGGGCCTACATGGAATTTCCTGTATCGCCCAACTGCAACTGGCGAGGGACATTCGAAACATCTGGAAAACCGGTCGACAAAAATATTAATGGTGAGAATCGTCACATCTGGACTCGCTTGGGTGATTTGATTGAAAGCATTGTCTACAGCAAGAGATAAACAAGCACTAGCCGAGTTCTTTTTGTCGCTAAGGACAATGCAAGCGGATCTTTCAGGTGACCAAATCATTCAATTCTCCATGGCGACGAATTTAAAGTGACACTATTACTGTACAGTATGGCGTTCCCAGAGGAACGGGGATAATAACCGTCTTTCGAATGATCCAAGCAGAAAACATCGAAGTTGCTATTAGTATCCTAGACTCGGGCTCGGACAGTGTCACAATGCAGTCCCAGGGAATTAATGCGGGTAACGTTTCCCTCGGCGTGTCAATGCACATGACACGTTGGATGATTTTTCATCCGCAGCTTTTTTTCCAGAAATTTGTGAATCCTGCTGCGTACATAATAGCGCAGTATGCAGCAGCCGGTCACACATCGGCAACATCGCCACCGCGATCACTCGAGGGCATAGGAACAACGCCCGGGAATGTCGGCAGTTGATGCTGGCCGTATCACAAAAGGAGGTTTTTTAACCTGTGCCAGGGCCCCCGGTGGGGCACCAACATGTACAGCCGGCATCGGTAACCGTGGACCATGTTTATTCTAACCAATTTGGTCGATATTACTGTAAGGCATTCTCAGGTACTTTTCTGCTTGTGTGGGATGTGAGCCCACAAACTGTAACCGACTAGCCTGATCTACATAATACACTTTCCACTGGGTTTGGTTAACTGTTAGGCACGCTCACATCCACAAACCTGGGCCTACCAATACAACCGCCTTTTGACAGCGCTTACATTATGAAGCCCCAATCAGAATCCTCGAACACGAGCAAAAAAGGAAGTCAGGTGTGAGCAGGCTGAACCCCATTCATTTCCTAAAATCCTAATTCTCTGTTTCCATTTGGTAGGAGGATCAGCGAATACGCCAGAACTGTGCCAGTGGCACCTCGAATCACGGCATCTGCCAAGTTCCAACAACCTTCAGTCGGAGGTTGATCGAATCCGTGATCGGGAGCCGGGACCGTGACAGACTCGCCAAGCTTCCTGTAGAGCTGAATGCAGATCAAGCCAGACGTTCCGGCCAGAACGTCGAGAAGTCCGCGACCCGCTTCTCACGCACCGTCTTCTATTCGTGTTGGCTTAAAGGGACTTTTTTGGGAAACGAGCTGGTTCCTCGCCTGATAGGACCTTTGGAACGTGGCGCACGTTGTCACATGTAGCAGATACTTTCGAAACGGAGCGATTAATCAAGGCCCCCGGGGCCGGTATGCCTGTGGTGAAATTACCCCATCAAGGCCCGTGGTCGAGGCGACGAGGCTTAAGCTTTGTCGCAAAGTACCTTTTGGCTGGTCCAGGTTTAACTAGATGGACCGTCATGCAGAAATTAGATCGTCGATCGCGCAAGAAGACTCGAAAAGTCGATTCATTTGCCATAGCTGCTAGGCGGGTATACAAATTGTAGAGTCCAGAATCAAGTATACAGTGACATAGCATGTGTGGGACGTAGGTAAGTGGTGGTATAAGTCCGAGTCCTCACTATGTAGTACTGTAATGAAACCTTAGCGGAGCACAAATCCTTTCCCCACAAAAACTATCAAATCAAATCAAATCCATGACACTCTACTGCAAAAGGAAATTGGGGTCAACGACGACCATTGGAATTGCTGCAAAATCGGGTCAGGACCCATCGCGAGAGCGGGAAGAGGGCGCTTACCCGTAGTGACCGTTTTGCCGCGAGGACCCCGCGACATGGGGTGGAGCGTGGGGGTTCCGGTGATGACTCGAGTAAGGCGGGTCCGAATGATCGAATTGACTTGCATCGAGACAAAACAGGCTCCTGAAAAACGAACCGCCGCTACGGCGCGGGGACTGACTCGACCGCCCTGGATCACGGTAAACTGCCGAATCTGCCCTCGGTTGCCCACGAGGTACGCGCCTGACTCGTCGCGGATCAGTGCAAATCCGTCCGAAACTGACTTAAACCGACTACTTACTTTGAGTGGAGCGAATTCTTGACCTGGTTGAACATGATCGTCAAGAAAATCGGTTATAGATGGTGCTGCGTGGTTGTTGTATTGTTGGTTCCGTTCGATGCCAGATAGCCTTCAGATGGATGCTCGCGAAAGTGCTCGAAGTCCACAGAGTTGGTCAAGAAGACAGGGTTTGGGGCCTTGTTGCCTCGAGTAGATGTTCGAGTATAAGATGCTCGCAGCGAGAGGGAAGAATTTAAGTGTCGTCTAGCTGTGCCATTCTCATTGTCAAGAACTTGAAGGCGATGTTGTTCAGCCTCCGTGCTGTAGTAGAACCAGCGAAAGCTGTGCAGGCACCCGTTCTCTTCGGCCGAATGCAAGGCGTGTGAAACTTGCTCTCAGAGAACATGTCGCACGAGTGAGGTCAATACATCAATGTCCGTACTTTCAAAATCAAGAGTAAATCAACACAGAATGGTTCTAACTTGGAGAACAATGGCATAGAGCTGAAAGAGTCGGTGACCATACTGTTTATTTTTTACTTAGAAGTTCCTGATATTACGTAACGGTACTACGGGACGGTTCACCGATAACCGTTGGCAGCTCTGCGAGATTGTTTTAGGGCAAAACTCATCCTCAAAAGAACACTACATACCTGTAACTCGCCCGCCTCGAGTGCCCCGAATCATGGGGTGGGACTTGATGATCATGACTGGACGGTGTTGGCGGCTGAGGTTGATTCGGGATAGGACGACTTGGCAGCATGCTTCTCACCAAAGATGCCAGGCCGCGCTGAGATTGCGGTGCTGTTGGTGGCCAGTCAGGACGGTGCACTGCTGCAATCTGATCTGGCTTCCCGCGGGATAAGAATCTGGGTGACCTGGGTCTGTCGTCGATAGTACGATTTTGTTTGAAAGCGGAAGCAGGCTTCTCTACCTTGTTCTGATATGAAGTAACTCGAGAAGACGGTCGAGCATTGTGAAAGAATAACGACAGCAGGAAATCTGTCGGGAATGTCCTGTGCGACATTCGCGATCAGATGGTCGTCAAAGAGCTAGTCAAGGATGGGTAGTAGTAGGAGGAGCTCACTGGAACACTAGGGATCTCGTGATGACTATGAGACTTGGGAATCGTGTTCACCGAAGCTCAAGGTACGACAGAAAGGGCTAGAGAACAAAGTGTATTTATTCCCGCATTGAACTCCCTGTGCGTTGCTCGAAATATTGCTGTACATTCGCTCACCATGCGCGGCTGTGCAACATAAGAATGCTGTGTCGTGTTCAATATTCTTATTGTGGAGGTGTTCTCGAACACCAAATATACAGTAACAGAATAACATAGGTGATGTGACCACTGCAACGAAGCAAACGAGCTGGCAGCTTCGAACACTCGCATGTTCGGCTAACGCTTCCCAACTTCTCTTCCTTGGTAGTTGGCTGCGTTCGCAACACTTGAAGGAAGGTGGAACTGTTAGCTACATTTTGCAACGCAATGCGACTCACTGTTGGGATCCTCTGTTGTCCGTCCGGACACCTTGATTGGATGGCTGTTGATTTGGAGCTTGACTAGCAATGTTAGCGCTAATATGACCAAGTCCATGAACGGATGCCTGATCTGAGAAGCGGAACGTAATTGTAGATACCTGTTACTGGAACGAACCGTCGCTGAATGTCTTTCAGGCTGTCCACGCGGAGTGAATCTGCACCTGGTCAAGAGGCTAGCTTTATCTGCCGGCTGAAGAGTGATCGATGAACGACAACACACGTTTGCCGGGTTGCACATTGATCGGGGGACGAGGGACGGTAACCATCATCCGAGAGAGAATCATCGCTAGATGGTTTGGTCAGTGGTTCAGTGTCGGCTCGGTCTGAGCAGGATATGAGCTGACTCGGAATGTCTGTGCGAATCGGAAGGTTGGTTTTCGCGAGCGGTCATTTCGTGAGGCGAGTGGGAGAGTGATCAGCGGTGAGATCAAGAGGATGATGATGAGCTAGTGGGAATTCCTAGAAGACCTTTTATTAGTCTAGGGATGCGCGCTAGGTGACCTGATGAAGTGGCTAAAGTTTGAAAAGTGGAAATAGAGCGAACGTGTGTCCATCTAAAGACGCTGAAGATAACGATGATAATCATTGCGAATCGGTCCTTGCCTTATCACGCAGGAAATACCTACGGTTGGAGAAGGACTATGTAGAGCTTTTTGAGTCGACGGTACGATTTTGCGGTGGAGCATGGGAGAGTCGCACGATCACAAACAGACTGATTATATGAAGTATGATTGCTAGTAAAAGGGTCGCCACTCCTTCATACAGCTGAGGCTTTACCTCGACGATAAGCCAAGGGGTTCGTAGGTCAGAGATCAAATTGTTTGATTCTGGCGCGCGCCAGAGGGCCACACCTGATCACGAGTGGCGAGTGGCGGTGCTTCGAGAAGCCATGGTCAGGACATGATGCATGATGCATTGATGCCGGATACGTGGTAGAACACCAGAGTTCATGTGGCTGGATGGGTGCCAACTTGGAATGTAGTGGGCGCCAGTATTTCAATGGCCAGGGTCCTTGACCCGAACCTCTGCGATGCATACAAAGCGAGAGGCTCACCCGGCGAGTGCACAGACCTTGGGAAGGGTGCCAGAGTGCATATAGATTTAGCGGTGCACCTCCGCGAGCATGCACGGTCGTCCGGGGCAGCGAGCAGTCGGTGCTAGAAGTTGTAAACAACGCAACTTCGAAGTGGGTGGAAAAACGATCCTTGTGCCAACTTTCTGGTCACTTCTTTTCTGGTGAATACGTGGGAAACGATACCTAATTTATACAGCACTGCATTGGGATGCTGTGCAACTTGAAGGGTCGGCGACTCGGCGTTGGTTGACTTACAGCAATGCTCCCAGATCGAGATCTACAAGTTCGGAAGCCTGTACTGGCAGGTAAACCGGCGCCAGTGACCGAGTGTGGAGTACTTAAAAGGAGTCCAAGCCTTCTCATTCGACAATACCTCAGCAGTATAAAATCTTTCAGATGCATCCCAGTGACGTTCTTCCTACCCTCAATCCCGTGACTTCGTCCAACACCGCACGGTATGGCAGTCTCCGCTCCGGCTAGTGAGTAACTTCAGTCTGGGTTCATATACAAGCAAACCTTGCCTTCAGCGTCCAGCTCTGTCCTCAAATCATCAGCCGAGGTCCTCCGACTTTGCGTACTGGCAGGTCGGTCCGCTCATCGACTAACATGACACCACAGTCACATCTCACACATCCCCCATTCAAGTATATCTTTGACCGCAGACTGGCAGCCTTTCGTCCACCCCGAGGGACAGCCGTACTATGTGCTCTTCGGCAAATTCGACTTCGCAGTCGTTACCGAGGCGAATATGCGCGACCCACTCACCCAAGGTCGAATTCTCGATTGTCTCCGAGTAGCAAACAAGGAATTGCAGTTGCATAACATCAAAGTGCCGTCACAATGCGAACTGTTTTTGGAATTGGGAGACGATCAGGTGTCTTGCAATTACTACTTTGTCGATCATATCGGAAAGTGTTTGTTCTGGCTCGATGATATGGCCACCGAATGCCTCGATATTCCAGCCGCCATGTCTCCATCGCACCTTCGTGAGTTTACTCCCTCTAGACACATTAGTTACCTCTTACAATTGTCTAGAGGCGGCGCTCGAACGATTGTATTGGGTTCATGTCGAGTATTTCCCCATGCATCACGAGTCTGACCAACAAGACTTTTCGCGCATGGTGACTGATGTATACAATATCATATCTCATGGTCAAGTTGGTGAGACTCGTGTTGCACTCCGCATTGACGACATCCCACTCACGCGCGGACAATAGACAGATTGACGTCACGGACTTCCACGTTCCCCTACACAGCAGATACGTGCGGACATTTCTTGAAACTATTGTCAAGGAAGAAAGGTGGGTCTGTCCTACGCGACCCTTTGCACTCGTAACATTGCTGTCATTACAGGGCAGCGCGTGGATGGATACACTCTCTGTTACGCTGGTAGGACATAATCGAACAAGCTTTTCCGTTTCTGACCGTATTGGTTTAGCGCGCCTCGCTGGTGCTATCGGTATGTTTAACGGGATGCACAAAAACGCTTGCCGCTTAGCATTCTTTTGCAGCGAATCAACGGTTCATTACGCTCTATGGCCAACATCCCGCACAGCTGGATAGATGCCAGGAAATGTTCAGTCCTGGCGGCATTCAACACAAATGGTTATTGACCCTAGCAAATTTGTTAATGTGGGGCATTCCTCAACACTACAATACGCTCCTAGACGATTTGTACGTAAATGAGCAGGTGTATGCAGATCAGTGGACACAGCTCGTGTCCAAATCTCTGGCCGATTGGACAAGTGTTTTGGCATGCGTACGCCCATTTATCTTACATGATATTGTCACATTTAACGTTCCGTTTCAGAGCCTTCCCGTTCTCATGTAAGCCGAACAGTTACCTCTTCCATAGCCGGGTCTCAAAAGAGGAATGTCTCCAGAGCCAGCATCCTTCTCGCAAATGTCCGTGGCGGCACGGTATCCACGTCAATCCCATCAGTACTCTCCTGTGCGATCAGCATTGCCTCAGCCTCCTTCCTCCATCTGAGGCATCAGCCACTAGCGGAGTCAAGCGCTACAGTTGGCGTACGTCGGTCACCTGTCTTTGTTTTCTCAGGCTGACTTGGCAACCCGCCACCTCCTCTTTCTGTTTCTGCTTTCCAGGCTCGGTACCTACACTTTTCTAAATCGAGCACCGTCGGGTTCCTCCCCTTGGCGACCGCGTTCAGTTTCCCTAGGGCAACCTATCTGTGGGGCGTTGGCCTCCTCGCTGCTCAGTTCCTCTTTGTTATCTTTCACAGCGTCGACAGAGTCGTTGCGCTGATCGCTGCATGCGGCATGGCTGCCGTACTGCTATGCTTGCTTTGTGTGACGCATCCAGAGGACGCAAACATCCCGTCTCTCTTCAGGTCATTCGTCGCGCTGTTTGCGCCCAATATGTACAATTCCAATGCTCACGAAGACGAGCAGATGGTTTAAAGATGCACCTGTCCTCACTTAGTTTTCCGAAATGCTATTGGACTGGGTGGGTAGAGGTGCTTTTTGTTCACGCCCCACGGGTCATGAGCCTGTAGGGAGAATGATGTCTGATATACTCAAACAATCCCGCCCAAGGGAAGAGGGATAATTTTTCTTTGATTTGCAGCCTCAGGATTGAATGCCTCAATATGTAGCAGTATGAATGATTCAGTGTATTCACTTAGCGCCAATCTCCTTTCAATACCGTATGCATTCGTTATGATACTGTCTCCACTAATGACAGTGATTATGTAGTTGTAGTAGGTCAAAAATAGGCTTTGGTCGTTTGGTCGCAATCCAAAAAAAGTAAGCGGTCGATCCAAAATCACCTAAAAATTTAAACCCGTCCAAGCTGACTTCATTCTGGTTGGAAAGCGCCCGAGGCGAGCGAACTCGGCGATGCGTCACGGTGCGACGGGGTCGCCCGGTGCAAACCTAGTCTCGTTCCCAGACGTTACTACAGCCCGTTGCAGAACGATGTCCGAAAATTTTTGATGTACAGTGGACTTTGAATACACGTCTCCGACTAAAATGACTATTGGTTGAACAACCACCTTCACGATCATCCAGCAGCATACTGTTACGCTGGACAAGAACCTTGCTGCACACCCACATGACTGGGCATGAGAAGCCACGTCACCGAGCTCGTCCTTTCCCCATGCCGCTGGCAGATCCACCTTCAAGTTCCGACTCGGAGAAATACAAATTGATGGGCTTCATAATATCTATGCTTATCTTGCCAGTGTACACGGCACAACTCGTTTCGCTCAATGGCTAGAGTACATGGTGTCATATGTGTCTTCATCTGAAGCCTGTACATTTCATGTGCAATATAGGGTGAAATGCCAGATTATCTCTCCATTACGCTTTCTAGGAACCGGGGTGGTCTTGAGAGAAATCAATCATGAAGATGATACTTGCCATGACATTGAGATAACGTAAGACATGACATTTGATTGTATGAACATCAACTCTGCACTTGTTACAAGGCATTGATCAGTGGGTTCCACAACCCCTGTGAGTGAGCAAATTTGAGACCCATAAGGCTTCCTGTTACTTGGATCATTGAGCAACCATCAAGTGTGGTGCGACAAACTGTATGCCGAGATTGTGCCAAGAGCTTCCCAGATCCAAACTCCAAACATCTCTAATTTTGGAGGTGCTCCATTGTTCTGCAATGGGCTGCAAAAGGCACTCAGCACTCCTTCCCTTCCGTTTTAAGGATGACTTTCCTTTTTGGTCCAGTTGTGCAAGAGTTGTCCTATAACATCTGGTGCATTTTGTAGAGAAGGGAGTAGCTCAGGTCACATGATTCTCATGAATAAATGAAAATGAATAAATCAATGTACTCCATCTTCAATGCCTAGGTCTCCTCCTGAGCAAGTAGTTGGCATATTTTTCATAATGTATATCACTTGTATGCTTCACCATTCTTAGGGGTCTGAGGTTGAAAAAATAAAAGCCAAAAAAATTGATTGCTGAGATTCAAACACTTGCTGACGATGGACATCGCTGAAATGTTACCCACTGTACCATTAGGCCAAGCAAAAGCCAAATTCATTTATTAAATATGAGTAGTTCCCTCCAACTACTCATATAGAAATAGTTAAACTTTGGCTTCTGAGTCATGGGACTGGTTGCCTACCAGTTAGCATGCAATTTTTTTTTGTGTTCACCCAAACATGCACTGGAAATTGAATATGATAATACTACATAAATAATATAACATGCAACCCAATTTTGTGCAGCAAGGGCACAGCTTGAGCAAAACTGGCCTGAGTATATTCAACAAAACCATGTGACCTAAGCTACACCCTTCTATATGAAATGCACCAGACCCTCTAGCAGTTCTACCTCATTCAACCCAAAATGGTAACCCTACCATTTTTGGTCAACTTTCCTATGAGACTAGTGCAAACCAGTTGCCTAATCAAGACTCAAGAGTGGCAGTGTGGCACAAGTGGATCAATACTAAGCCCCTGTTTCTGCCCTGTCATTGTAGATAACCCTCCAGCTGTGCATACAGTCCCAATATCATTGCAGTACATCTATTTGCAACTGTGCTGAGTCACCAACTGGTAACCATGTTGTCAAAGTCAAAAGGATATCCAAGTCATTCAAAGCTACCTTGGCAGGCTTTGAGCTGCTTCACAACATGGAGCCTCCTCACATCAGTGCTAAACCCTGTAAGTCAAATTTGCTGCAAAGTTCCTTGCAATGACTGATTTGGCATTCATTAGTTATCTTCTCAATTAGGGCTGCAAATAAGATTCTGCAGCTCTGTACCACTGAAAAAAGTGTGGTAGTAAGTGCTGTATGCTTCAGATTCCTAGTGCTTACCATCCACAAATACTTCATCCTATTTCTTATGGCGATTTTTGTGCCTTTATTGCCTTTGTTGAAACATCTACAGAATCCTTGCTTTTGAAGTAAGCTCAACCTTTTAAACTGAACACATCTGCTAGGCCAATATATTCTAGATTGACATATTTTTTTGGAAAACTGCCATTGTTGAATTTCCAGACCATACTATTCACCAAATCTTTGGAATGGCATTATCTGATATATTTGGAGAGCACTGAAAGAAATCAGACCACACAGTGTTTTGTGTTTTAACTGCTGCCAACAATCACATCACAACTGAAACGATGAGCAATGTTCCTGATTTTTCTCTTGTAGTTAGGTCCAACCAGAAAAGGCATGATTCCAAAAGCACTTGCTTGTCTTTGAATGTGCATTTTCCAAACAGGATGTCAAACACTGACAATCAACTCTTTTGACAGGCTCAAACACTTGTTTCATCCCTTCCTGAGGTTCTCATACTTTTCATTGTGCAGATCAAGGAGAGGCAGAGGTATTGCTCTCCAAAGAAAGAATTACAAACTTGGGAGATACTCAAAGCCCTCCTTCTTGACCATGACAAGTTTCTTGAGCTGAATGACAATGACACAAGAGGCATTACTAGATGCCACACATAAGAATATGCTAGTAATAGGATCTAATTAGTACAAATTTTCCTAATCTACAAACAACATGGGACAGTATTGCATAATTTTTCCTAGTGAATACTAGTAGCTGTGTTATATTGTGACATGTTAGTATTAGATAAATTATCATACCATTTGACAATCTAAATGCCTTGTTTATGTAACCTTTTACATGGTGTGATAGTTTCACAAGAGGCATTCAGATGCCACATGTAAGAACATGCTAGTAACAGGGTCTAACTTGAATTAGTACAAAAATTTCCCATCATGGGACAGCCTTGCTTAAGTTCTCCTGGTTCATCCAGGTCCATGTTCATTTGGTTCAGAATCAATAGCATCTTGGATAGAATTCTTCCATTCTAAAATTGTCGCATGGAGGGGGATGGTAGATGCTGTACAGACTCACAGGTACAGATCAGCATCTGCAGATCCACATATCCATGACATGTATGCCAGACTGAGTGCACGGCTGTGTGTTAACAACTAACACTACCATGTCACAATACAACACATTATGTGACAGGCTAACCAGGTAATTATAGCCAAAAATGACAGTATGTGTTGGTATTCTACTATTTTAGGGTGTCTCATACCCATGGATGAGATTCATCCTCCAGCATTTCAACAATCCACCAATAGAGATCTTGAAGATCCATATCTTGAATGGTTTGAGTCGAATGTTAAGCATGACTGATTGTGATGTACATCTCAACAGGTCATCAACATTGAGAATCTGAGAATAAGGGAGCATATGATGATATGCCTATCAATTGAGCCAAGGCCCCATGCTCAGTTTCTAGCTCATTGACTAGACAAATTATTTGTTACTGCTGACAGTCCTAGAGACAGATGTGCCTTCCTCATCATTGATACAATATATCATTTTGCTTTATAAGCTCAGTCTTGTCTTGGTGATCCTGTGGATTGACCTCATTAGTTCCTTTGCTTGAGAAATTAGCTGACTTCCTTTTTTAGGAGTCTTTCCACTCAAGCTTGGGCTAGTTCTGAAGTGTAAGGTGTTGTCTTTTTGAGCTATTTTGGTCCACTTTACCTCATTAAGGATCTCTTTGATCATTGAATGCTTAGCAGAGATGTCTTGGGGTTAGAAGACAGATTTAATGAATGACATGGAGTACCATGAAGGAACTTCCTCCTGAATGTATACAGTATAATCATCTGGGAGTTCTACCATTTGCTGTGCATGACTCTTTAAGTTGTTATAGAATGCAAGCACACTTTTTGCAACATCATACCTAGTTTTATCAAACTGGTTTGATGAATTCTGCACAGAGGCACCATGTACAAATCATTTGAACAACTGCCTTGAAAATAACACTACTAGGAATCATGGTATAGAAACAAAATGAATCCATGATCCTCAACAGACACTGAGATACATCTATATGCAGGACTGTAGGTAGAAATGTGAACAATGTTTCCTTCAGAGCAGTGAGATGAGGGGTAAAAAGTAAAACATAGTACTACATATATTGAAGTTAAGCCCAGAACTTACCTCTTCAGGCTAAGGAGCTCCATATGGCCTTCTTTGTGTACCCCTCTAGTTAGTCTGTTTGAATGCTCATTTAGACTGTTGCATGGTATGATAGTCCAGAACATGGTTTGTTTAGCCTGTTACATGGTATAATAGTTTAACCAATACTACCATGGCACAATATAATACAGCTACTGGTCACCAGGAAAAATCATGCAACACTGTCCCATGCTGTTTGTAGATTAGAAAAAAATTGTACTAATTATATCCTGTTAATAGCATGTTCTTATGTGTGACATCTGGTAATGCCTCTTGTGTGAAGCAGGACCAAAAACTCCCCTTGTGGCAGATTTCTTGGGTCTGGTTTGTGCTGGAGGGCACATTTGGTGTGATATTAGTGAGGTCAAGTACTTTGTCTGGCTAAGGAAAGACAATGGAAATTTCAATATTGATGTGCAAACTGTGGTATAAACCACATGAAGTGCCTATAGAGCAAGTTCTATAGCCATGCTCTACTAGTAGCAGTATCTGACCTTATCATTGGCAGGTACTTCCACCTTTAGGCAATGGTGGTGATATGACCCACATCGAGGCTGTTGTCTGACATCAACAAGGGTCTGGGCAGCCATCCAGACATCCATCCAGAATTTGTACAACACTGTATGTGATGCAGTCTTGCAAGAAGGCCTCCAACACAATGATGTGAACTGCACTCTTTTTAGTATGCCACTGGAACTGCCTCCAAACTGGAATTACTTCCATCATGAACTTGCAGGGGCAAAGTTGGAAGGGGCTTATAACCACTACAAGGCATGGCATGACAATCACATTTTGCACAAGTGAGAGGATGCAGACTAGTATAAACCCGAGGATGTATAGTGTAGCTATCATAAAAGATTTATGTAGTACATAAACTTCAAGTTACTATGCCATTACATGGCCAGCCTGCCACATGCCACTGTGGTTCCCTTACCAGGTTGCAAGTTCAAGTTAGGCTGCTCACCCTGGACTCAGAGTACAGCATCAAGGAATAGTGATCAATTTCATATCATCAAACAGACCCATTTGAAAAAGCACAGCAAGCAGGTGGATTAGCTGTAAATGTAGGAACAGACTCTAAATACAATCCTCTGTTCAGAAGAAATGGTATTTGATTGACCTAGGTGCGTGATAGCAAGTCATACGAACAAACAAAAAATGATATACGCAAGAAGGTCGAAAGTAAGCTATGGGTTCGCAATCCAAGAAAGAGACAACGAAACAAACAAAGAGAAACTAGGAAGCCCGGAATCAAAATCCGCCTAGGCTGACTTCGCTCCGGTTGGAGGGCGAGCGCGCGACGAGCGGAGGCAGTGGAGGAACGAGGTGGTTATTATTAGCGGTGGTAGTCGTCGTCGCGCTCTCTTTCGCCCTCGACTCTCGAGCGTGGGCTTGTCGTACATACGCATACCGCTGAAAGTGATTCAGAGCTTGCAGGAATATCCGTCCGACCTACGACGCGACCCGAGGTGAGCTGCCGTGCGCAACATCAGGTAAAGAACGGATTGACTTACGGGGTGCATTCGCAGCTCGTTGAAAATGTCCACCGTCGCTTCTCGCACAGACTCTTGCTGATGGAACAAGCAAAAGCTTAGAGGCTGCAGTCCTCCAATGTGAGGCGGAGTATATGCCAACAGCTATACGACCGTGACGGATGAACCTCTTCGCGAAACTTTGGGTGGACGAAAATACGACATACCTCGACCACCTGCTCGTACGATCGCACGTTCTCCGCGATCGTGCGCATAATTAGCTCGACCTCGGCATCAGGAACGTTCTTCACAAGACGAAGGCGGGAAATCTGATGCACGAGATCGAACCCTTGAATTGTATCTGTGGCGCGATGCTTTTGAAAGTCCTGTTGTTCCGTGAGATATCACCGGAGGTGAGCCATCACCGCATTATGACGTACGGTCGTGCAGTATTGATACACCTTGGTCCTTCGCCAACCCTCGATACGGCTTGCGTTAGCGGCCAATTCCCTGGACGCCGCGACTTCATCGGGAAATACGGCTCCGCTCCCCAGCGATCCTTCGGTGAAAGGAATGCTCGGGAACCCTAGCGCCGTCGAACCTGTCGCTATTTCCTCGTACCTCGACGACATTCGCAAGAACCGAGCCACGTATTCGGCGAACCGCAACCTCACCGACGTCTCACCAAAGTGTGACGTGATGGCAGCAATCAGCTGAAAAGCCACAACCAGTCAATCCGAGCCCTTTCGTTAGGATGATAGGGCAAGTACGCACGTCCTCTATGAACAGATTATCCAAGTTGTCAGGTCGCGCTGTAAAATCGGACTTCTGCGTGGATTGAGCCCCGTCTCGCGTTGCTATCCGTGCAATTTCTTCTTCGCTAGCCACCGAGTTTTCGGCACGAATTACGCCCGTGCGAGCGACTAGGGGAATAATGGCCGGAGGGGTGGCGGCTACAGGAAAGGAAGTATGAACGTCTTTCGAGACCACTACGCGGCCATTCCCAACGTCCATCAGCAGGTCCCAGGATCCTGACGTTTCAAAGATCGGGTTCGTCACGCCTGCAATGTATGCTGGTCTACAGTCACATGTGCCGTTAGCGTGCATGTATGCGCTAAAACCACGTCCCAACTTACGTTGTAACCCAGTCCTCACCGCCGGCCAAGCCAGCGTATGGGAATGCGCGTTCGATGAAACCTCTCAAGATCGCTCCGCACCCTGAACCCAACGCACATGCTGACAAGACATAGTTGGCCACTTGACCTGCGGGTATGCTATGACCTAAAAAGAGAATACGCTTTCCGGTAACGAGTGCATTAAAGAGAATAATTATGGGATGAGTGAGATTTCCGTTGGTGTGCAAGTGTGGATGGTGTGGTCCAGATACGGTCACGAGCGGTGCTGAGAATGTCTGTATTAATTGAATTAAGGAATACTGTAAAGAACGTGGAACAAGGGTCAGCGCGAAAAAAAAAAAAAAAAGAGCAAAGCGTCGCAGACTGACATCACCAACTTCCTCTGGAAAATTGGCGATGGGAAGTTTGATAGGCAGCTGGTGTCCCTTGTAAGCTATGGTGGTTTGGAAGAAATGGGTATCTTTCGATAATCCAGAACGTAAATGGGGGTCCGAGGTGGTGGGTATCGCGCCGTTGTACGCATTATGTTGTTCTCGAGGGAAACCATGAGAAGAAGAAGAGGAGGAAGCGTCGGTCGACTTGCGACCCCGACCGAGCTGAGAGCTCGGTATAATGCTCCCCGGTCCGCCTCCGATCGCGACGCCGAACTGATTCTGATTGTCTACTATCACGCTCTCATCGCCGACCCAGACCGCACTCCCGCCCAGGGAGAAAGACGAATCGGACGGCGAGGACGGGTTAGGTTGGGGCAGGTGAGGGCTAGCTACGCTGCTCTCAGTCATCGAACGTTCGCGCGTCGCCGCCCCTTCGCCCTGCACGAGACGCCGAACGAGCATGCTGTCTTCACTCGAATGGGAACCCGTCGACGAGGTCGTCTTGTGCTGCAATTTCACGTGGGAGCCGCTCAGGTTGGATGCATTGTCGGGGATCTTTGGGTAGGCAAACTTTTCGCCAAAGATGTCCTTGCGTTCGGATGAGCGCATGATGAACTTTTCATACCGGGTTAAATTGGGAGCGCCGGTGATATCCATGGAGTTGATGGCATCGAAGAGGCGGGCGAGACAGTCTTGGGAGGGATTAGTAAAGTAGTCATCTAATGCGAGGAGGAGGACGGGCTATTGGTGGTGTGAGCGGAGGAGGGAAGGGCTGTGGGGGCACTCGCCTTGAAGATCTGGATGAACGGATGCCGCGTACAGATGGCCATCGCTTTGACGACCGCACCTCTGTCCGAGCCGAATTAGAGGCCACAGAGGAAATCGCTCGGACCGCGACGCACCTCCGAGCTGTCTTGTCGTGTTTTGTACGGACGAGGTTGAGTACGTATATAAGCTCAGGGCGGCCGTCTGGGTCGTTTGAAGGGTCATCCGAGGATTCGGGCGTTTCGAGAGCGAGGACGGGGGAGATGGTGTTGAAGGGTGTCTGGTTGAGGAAGAAGATGGTCCAGTCTTCGAGATGTCGCTCTGCACCATCTGGAAGCATCAGATTGGCTAGTAGCCTGTATGCGATCAGAGAACTGTCATACTACGAAGAGAAGCCTCTCACCCCTCGTCTGCCCCGAGCGGTTGGGGGAATTGGTAGGTGAGCTGAGCCCCACTATCAATGTCGAACTCTGCGAGGAGGACGAAAGAGCAGTGGGGGCCCTTTGCAAGAGACATGATAGCTCTTGAAAAGAATAAAAAAGTGTAGTAAGTAAGTAACTTGAGTTGACTACGATTTCATCGAAGCCGTTGACGTCCAAAATAACTTTTTTTAAACATTTCCTATTATACTACTATTATCTTATCAAAACTGTCCAAACATCTCCACCGCCCTGCTGACTGCAGTCATCAGCTCACAAAGTCGTGCA
The DNA here is from genome assembly GCA_038091575.1 of Leccinum subgranulosum. NCBI lineage: Eukaryota > Fungi > Basidiomycota > Agaricomycetes > Boletales > Boletaceae > Leccinum > Leccinum subgranulosum. The sequence goes on along the minus strand of JBBPOS010000006.1, from coordinate 178,264 downwards.
CGAAGTCGATCTTATCAAACATGTCAGCACAAAACGTTCGTACCAAACACACCCGGCCTACCCATGATCGTAGTAGTGGCACGGGGAGGAGGAGATGATGACCTGCCTTGGTCCTGTTCTAGCAGCAACAGATTCTGCACCCCCTCCGCGAGCCTCCTCTCGCCCGATCTCGTTTCGTACGAGATCCGCGCGTTCGACCACACGAACATGCGGATCATGGCCCGGTACAACCGCCTTTTGAACTCTGACACACGCCGTCGTCAACAAAACTCGGCATATATGCGCGTTTTACCTTGCTGAAATTCTTCCGTCTTGTTCGCCTCCCTCACCGCGCCCTGTTTGATCGAGGATGCAAACGCGCGAATGAGATCCGTCGAGGACTGTGCGAGAATGTCGTCCACCGTCCGCTCAGAGTCTTGGATAGCCGGCGGACCAGTCTGCTGCGAGGGTGGGCCTGGGCTCCGTAACAAGTCCGCGAACTCGATGTTGCTCGTGTCGTCGCCCATGTCTGGCAGATGGAAGAAGATCAAAAGCAAGAGCAGATGCTTGCGAATCACATGACATGCTGAAATTATCATCATTTACACAAAACCCGACTCTACCGTAATAGCTCTAGTTTCCACCTCACCGCGGAGCAGGCAGTCCGCTCACTGTCATCCCAATATCTGTCAGTTCCGTAAGAGGCTCTAGCTTTCCTTTGAATTCAGGCAAGTACGACGCGTCCGTATACGGGCAGTGGATAGACGCCGACCCCTTGTAAATCGGCGTATACGTGGCTGCACAAATGTCAAATTCCGTGAATTCGTCATACGAGATCTCCACTGCATTCCGGGGGTTTCGATCCCCTGCCGCAATTCGTTGGCGCGCCTGCAAACCCCAACACGTCAGCATGACGTCTCTTGGAGCAATTTCCCAAACATACCTGTGCAACAATTTTGGGGTCGGGGTTGAGATCCAATAGACGTCTCGCAAATTTAGCAGCAGTGGCGTGGTTGTTCGCCTTTGCAAACGCTCCAATAGCACTGCGCAAGGCTATTTGCATGTGGGGCGGTTGGAGCTGGCAGTGCGTAAAGTATGCTGCGAGCTCCAACTGTCGACGGACATTGTCCGGCTCATCTTGGAGAATGCGTCGTCGCTCCAGTTCGATCGAAACACCGAGCAGATATTCACGTGCAGACACAACGGTGTCACGCCACTGCGTTTTCCATTCCGTCAGTGTCATCGAAAAGGTGATCAACTGATGGACGAACCTCCTTGGCTTCCTCATCCGAAGACACTACTACCAAGAGCAATGATTGCAATACCGATCGGAATACACCTTGAGCTTCAACAAGCTTGTTACCCGAGACGCAACGGAAGCCTTCCGAGAGATCTGTCCGCACTGACGGCAGGGTTCGCACAGCAACAGGCAACACCCGCCCAGGCGACGTCTCCGATGGATTGCGTCTCACATGGACTTGCAGAGGAGGTAACGATGCCAAAACAGTGACGTATGCGTGCGACGATCGATAGGTAGAGAGGAATAGTTGCTTCAGAGGTTCAAAGTTGACCACCCCAAACTGCCGGTTTAGCAACTGAACCACAATCAGTACAGCTCCACCCCTAGTTCAAAGCTGCTCACCTGCATGGCACTGTCGAAAGACCCCGCCGCAACATGATCCCCAGCGAATGGCGAGTTGCGTACCCAAAGCTCGTTTTCGCTCACACCAGGAGTCGCACCCGCCCCTTCGTCCTCGTCCTCACCAACGGCATCCTCAAACTCCTCTTCCGTGCGACTTTCACCATCGGCGACGTCAGCATCGAGGTCCCACCCAGCCTCTTCAGCATCGACCTCAGGATCCTCCTCCTCCTTTGCCCAGTCATCGAGTGCGGACGAGGCAGCGGTAGCAGATGTATCGATCCCATTGAGGTGAGGAATTTCACCATCGCCATCCAGGTTGCCGTTCGCGAGTGCACGGTCCCAGAAGCTCTCAGTGATTGAAATCGATGGCCAGTTGAGGTTTGTAGTGGAAGTGACAATAGGTGGTGGTTGGAGCGTCGATTGACCGAACGAAGGGACGTCGTCGATATCCGCCTCGCTTAAGCCAGCCGCTTCGAGGATTTCGGCTGCCTCAGAGTCCAGGCCGTTTGTTTTCGCGGTCAAGTAAGCAAGCGGGTCTATATTCTAGGTCAGTGAATGCGCGAATACAATCAAAACGAACGCATACGAAGTCCCACGTCTCGCAGGACGGCGATTCGCCCCTGTACGTCACCAGCATACAAGGCATTGTGGAAGCGTGACATCGGATCCCCCCTTGCAGCTGCAATCTTTTGCATCTTCGATAGTTTATCCATGCTGCCAGTAGCCAGATACAAGAACGACAAGCGATCAAAGTTCTTCGTCTGTTGGAAAGCTTTTTCGACGATCTATAAAAGATAATCGGTCAATGTGCATGCGAGCACATAAAGATAGCTCCAGTTACCTTGTGGTTTCCTTGCTTGAGTGCCTGCTGTGCCAAGCGCTCCCAACACTCTGGTCGATCGATTGTTTTTGCGGTCTCCAAAGCCACGTCGAGGTTCCCGCATTCGATGGCAAGGTCAAACCTTGTATTCTTGTCTTGAACGAAGTGCAATGCGATCTGAGATCACCACCACAAGTTTCAGATGAGTTCGATGGGGCGCATTAAAGTTTACCTCAGGAAACCCTTTTTGCTGCAGATATGCAATGATACTTTGCCCAATGAGGGTCGACGTCCGTATGATATGAAGCATCTCTTCGTAGTTGTTCCGTAGCAAGGCAAGCTTGAATCGATATTCCGTAGGGTCGAAAGTGATAGTTCGAGGACGAGCGGAACGGTCCAAACAATGCGCGGTTGTGCCCTTGATGCGCGTCAGGTAAACCGGATTGTCAAGCGTGCAGATCACCCCGTTATCGCTTCAGCGACGAAAGAGACAAAATTAGATGCGCCGACACAATAGCGGGACGTCCGACATACCCTTGAGGAAGGCAGTATTTTATGTGATTAAGAGTAGAATAGATGAAGACGCCTGCGTCATCCCAAGCTCCAGATTTGATCCGAATCGTTTCGTGAATCAGGCTACTTTGAGAAAAGGTTTTGTTGGCGACGGTGATTGCTGGTGCCATTCAAGATCAGACAACGGATGCAGAAAACGCGTTTAGCACTCACTGTGCTTGCTCATCAAGGCTACCAGTTGCCCGTCCGAGCTCCAGGCAACGTACTTGACAGGAGGGCTGTTCAGCTCCGCGATGATCTTTTGCTGTTGAATGTCGTAGAGAGCGACCGACGACGTTGAGCTCAGAATGAGACATGCAGTCCCACCGTAGAAAATCTCGTTGGTTTGAACCGGAGCCTTGATCCCTTTCACCACGGAGTTTGAGAGATCGCGAACCTCGATGAGCTGATGAAATGGTAAGCATCCATGGGTTGGTTGTCACTATCTCCGTTTACCTGTGTAATCTTGTTCAAGGCGGCAAACCTATTCCTAGCCACGAAAATTGCGCTGTGGGCTGTACCACGTTTACCATCCGTAGACGAGTCCTTGACCTCTCCATTGGTCTGCGTGGGGAGTGAAGATACCTCGTACAAGCCATTATCCGAAGATATTGTCGTGATGACGGCACGTTCGGCAGGGTTGTAGCTAAGCGTGCGGGGAGGGACGTAAGGACTTCCGAATTTGCGGACGCTGAGAAGGCCAATATCAGAGCCGGTATTGAAGTCGTATGTTCGAACGTATTTATCCCGAATGTAATACAGTGAGTCGGCATGGACCGCAAAGGCAGGCCTTTCGCGCTCGAGTTTGAACACAATCAGTCCACTGTCGTGACCTAAATTTACAAAGCTTATTAGCAAAAAAACATTTCTTGCTGCATGCCCATTCGTACCCGCAGCAAACAGATTGAGGTTAGGATGTGCAGCCAGGACCCAGAAACGATCGTGTTCTCTCCGGAAGGTTTGAATCGCGGTACGCTTTGCAAGATCCCAGACACGCACGGTCTTGTCCTCACCACAAGACACGATGAGTTCGTGCTTGGGATGGAAAAGGGCATTGGAGACATTGTTGAAGTGCCCTCTGCAAGAATCGACCTCCCAAGCCTTTGTTTCACTCATCCTCCAAATTTTGATCGAGCGATCGTCTGCGGCGGAAACGATCAAGGGGAGTGTGGGATGGAAGGCGGCAAAATTAACGCCTCGGTCGTGGCCCTCGAGGACATATTTTACAGTAGAAAAGGTATCGAATGTCTCGAAGTTGTTGGGACCGGCGCTGGGAGTGCTCTTTCGCAAACCGGATATGTCCCAAACGCGAACGGTCTGGTCCATGGAGGTCGACACGATGAGATCGTCCTTGGGATGGAACTGAGCAGACATGACGTAGTGCGAATGGCCGGTGAGGATGGCAATACAGTTGCGCGAAGTGCTGTTCCATATGCGAATAGTCTGGTCGTCGGATGCGGAGAGCTGGGACGCGAGGTTGATGAGAAGGACATGAGCTGAGAACGATAGAGCACTCACGATCCAAGGCATCTCGTGATGGAACTGGACGGTCCGAACGTAGTCGAGATGGCCATGCAAAGTGAAGAGGCACCGACGGTTCTGGGGACGGAGGTCTGCGAAGCATCAGAACCAACTGTGAAACGAATGATGGCACTGACCCCAGACTTTGATCTTATAATCATCGCCTCCGGTGACCAGGAGTGCTCTGCTAGGATGGATGGCAACACCACGGACAGGGCCTTGTCAAAAGACATCAACAAAGCTGGTCTGGGCTGCTGAGCAAGAGAGAGATCACCTTCATGCTCTTCGAATCTGTCTACTAGAACACCCATGCGGTAGTTCCACAGCTGTACACTACCATTGTGCAAAGCAGCGGCGAGAAGAGGTTGAGTGGGATGGAAGGCGAGTCCTTGAAGAGAGTTAAAGTCTAGAAACAGAGAGAACACGAGAAATGTACCTTTGACGCGATTGCTCTTTGACTCAAATTTTGTGAGCATGACGGACATGATGGGAGAACTAGAATGAGCGCTACTTGGTAGCTGGCCTGAGCGCGCGGTCGTCGTCGTCGTCGTTGTTCCGTGCGTTGCTGGTCCAACGGACACGACGTGGCTGCAAGGGCGGAGTTGGAAAAAGTCCTATGGGCGTACTAGGCATTACCCCCTTTCTACAAAAAACGTGGTATGTTAGTACACTTTCAATTCAACTTGCCTAGCTAACTAGTTATCCTAGTCCGCATGTATTCAAGACACTCCAGGACCGCTTCACATCCCTCCGCGGAAAGACCGTCGTCATGTGAGCACCGTCATACAAAACATCCCGCAACTTACCCCAGCACGACGACAGAGATGGCACCCTTGTCACCCAACGCTTTCATTTTGCACCCATGCCACACCCTCACAGGCATATAATCGGCTGGCATCGTATACTCACAGAACTGAAACAGGCTGACGTCCGTGCCATTTGCGTCTTTGATGGAAAACAACGGAGCGCAGCCAAAGCACCCGAGGTCTTTTTTTTTCATCCACTCACCCTCCATCACCCCTGATCTCAATTAACAGGTCGAGCGACGCAGAGAATCCCGGAAAATAGACGCCGCTCGCGGTTCCATCGAGATAAATAGATTTCATAGACTCCAGAAGTTGATGCGCCTTCTTCCCTATTACCGTTCCTTGCCTAGCTCCGATCGCCAACGCGTCATCGACGCCCTCGCCAATATCACACCGTCTCACAGATCGTCTGACGCGCATGCGTCAGGGTCCACACGTCCCGTGTCCATATTTCCTCCACCGGATCCTCCTCCATCACGCGCTCCCGTCACGTGCACTATGCATTCTTACTCCTTCCCACACGGCGGCCTACTTGGAATACACGACGTGCAGGATGTCTTGGATTCCGTGGCCGCATCATCTCTGCCATCTAGATTCGAACCACACTACTTGCAGCCATCCGCACACCTAGATACTGCCACTCATGCAATGACAGGCCACGACATCGGTTCTTGCGACGACTTTGATGACCCTCCTGATGAAGTATTGTCGTCCCTTCCATTTGTCCACTGGAACATCGCGGTGCAGTCCACACCGATTTCTTACCAGCCACCCGATTCCATCGAGTCGTTTCAATCGGAACTTTCCACACTGTATTCCGAATATAGCCATTGCATCGCCCAGCTCACGTCCATGCCTTCATCTGTTGAAGAACCTGAGATCCCAGAGCGAGAGCTCGATCATGACTCACAGCCAGACAGCCCTGACTCCCTTGAGGCAAGAATCGAATACTCCATGTCCAAGCAACAGCTCCAGATGACGCTCGACGAAGGTCACATTTGGAACTTCCTCTCGTCACCTCGCTCTGAAGAAGTCCCGCCACCCGAAATCGAGTCCGCATTGATGGAACTCGCCAAGCGGAGCACCCTCGTCTCCCAGTCTTATCAACGTCGCAGCAACTCTCCGACGACACAGACGTACGAAGAGTGCAAGGAGCTCTTGTGTGCCATGGGCGTGCCCTGCATAGAATCCTCGAGCCCATTCGAGGCAGAAGCACTCGCGTGCGCCCTTGTCGCCCACAGCCACGCAGATTACGTCGTGAGCGAGGACACGGACGTGCTCGTATACGAAGCCCCAATGTTGCGTGGTATCACCTTGCGTGAATCTCCCATTGTCGTCGTACACGGTGAGGCCGTTCGTGCGACCCTCCAGCTGGACCGCACAAGCTATGTCGACTTTGCACTCTTGCTCGGCACCGATTTTTCGCAACGGATAAAGAATGTCGGACCAAACCGCGCCCTCAAGTTTATTAGACAGCATGGATCCATCGAGCGCGTCGTCGAACAGGAGAATAAATATCCCCCACGCGTCCCTGTCTCGGATTATCTAGCGCAGATTGGCGTGGCACGTCTCGTCTTTCAGAGCTTACCACCTCTCCCTGATATGGGGCATCTTCATCAAACAGAGGGTGATCCGAATGCTGTGTCGGAGATTGTACAAAGGTATGGGTTAGAACGGATTTTACCTGGTGCATGGAACAACCAGTACACTTTGGCGGGTAATTACTTTGGTGATGATCCGTCTGTATGGTAATACTTGCCTGCGATCTAATTCCTGTACATCCTAGGGTAGGAATTTATTGTTAAATTTACCAGTGATACGATCATTGATCAGCAGATAAGGCCCTGAGCATTCTGACCTGTCTCTAAGATCATATCACCTATCGGACCGTGTAAATTAACGCATCCGATGAAAAGTGGTCCGTGCGGAATGCTGTACTACGAGGCTGTACGCAGCTTGAAGTGTCTTAGACAGCGGCAAAGCATGGATCGTTTAAATGGATCATTCCTTCCCTACTTCATCCCTTCTGCCCTTGATATCATATCTTCTTCCTTGCTATATTAGCGCCGTTCGTGAAACTATTCCGCCGTCACTATGACTCAGAGTCCGAACCCCAAAGAGTCCGAACCCTCCAAGGAGCGGAAGGCTCTTTTGATTGCCACGGAAAGTAACTCCACGCTTCGATTATCCCAATCTCGTGCGCAGTCAGATACTGAGGCGTTGAAGCACCTTTTGATAGGTGAAGTCAAGTTTTGTCTTGCTTTGCAAGCTAGCTGATCAGTGTCACGGTAGGGAAATATGGATACCAAGACATTGCAAAAGGTAAAACATAATTCAGATTCAGAGCGTCCGAGACAACAGTGTAAGATTTCTGTTAATCAGCGTCTTTGCGTGACGATGATGTACTCACTTTGTCTAATACAAAACCTAGTGTCAAACCTGCTGGTTCACACTAATATGAGCGGTTTCAAAGTGTCCTCCGGGTTATCTGTCACATCTATTGATTACGATCTTCCAAAATACATAGAACTAGAATAAAAACATGCTCTGTTATCATCATGTAGTCACTTGTGGTCTATCAGATACTTCTGTGCGATGACATTCCCGCAGTTGACGACTTTCTCCGGAGTATGCTCAGGTTCTGGTACATCTCCAGATCGGCGCCGTCGAGCTGAGAGAGATGGACAAGGTTGGTCCCGAGAAGGTTCGCGACGTTCCATCTCGCGTTTCCCGCAGTCGCGCGAGTAACCTCGGTGCTGGAGACAGACCCAAAGCTTATTCATTTCTATGAAATTGATCAGTACGAACTTCAAGATAGAGTTTTTGAGGAACCCTACGGTGGGTCAGCAAACGGATGACGCAACGCGGTGCCATAGGCTCACCCGGAGTCAATCCCGACAACCAGGTGGTCTGAACGCTGAGATAGTGAGCCCACGTATGGTGTTTAATATGCCTCTGCTCATTTCCATCAAGATTTCTTTGATGGGCGCGTCAGGGATATGCATGTACACGGAGCCAACGAGGTAGAGGCGGGGGACTATGTTTCCAGCGTACTGGACTAGTTCATAGAGGTATGCGAGATGGTGTCTGGACTGTGTGCGTGCGTCAGAGGTAGTTTGCGAGATGTTGGAGGGCGTTGAAGATGGCCATGTCTTGCGACATCTGTGGTCAGAGAAACTCGAGAGAGCTGGAAGCGTGTATATACAGAGCTCATAATATTGCTTTGGTGAGAGTGACGATGTGCACAGTTCGGCGAGCATGAGACTGGCACTCTTGAGCGCGTTCATGATCTCCGGGTCAGTAAAACCAGCCCAGACACGATGGAACGATTGTATGCTGTCACGGTTTCGTTAATCAGCAGCTGAGTGGTCACTGGCACGCACCACATGTAGCTGACACAAATTGTTGTCAATGTCGACGCTACCTATAGGAGCGGCAAGGACTGCATTCACGGAACATGCAGTGAACAGCGGAAGGGAGGTGAAACTGTGAAAGTGATGCCAGAAATGTGTACTAGGTGGTCCAGGGATGGAGAGCATTCCTAAAGACAATGAAACATTTATACCACTTTAAATTCACTCATCTATTTCCAAGGTGAGGATTGGAGAACGCGCAAGGTGTGCAGATTGTCGGTGATAACTCGAACGAGATGATTTACTGAGATGATGCGCTCCCGACGCGGAGGCAGAGACTCCCTTCGGAAATGATTAGAGGCGGGCCGAGTGCGTTATACGTCTACCTTCTGGCAGTGAACATTTTGGACGTGGCGATTACTGATCGCCGAAACTCTCCACATGACAACGAGACACTTCGTGCTCGTGAACAGGTGCACATTCTTACTTGTTATCGCTCCAGCTTGGAATCCGACATCTGGTCTACAGTCACGTTTCCTTTGATCGTGAGCGGCATGTGGTTGACGTATTTCGGTTTAATGGGCTCCTCCAAGACATTGATGGAGTATAGATCCCTGGACAAACTGCATTCAATCGACGTACTTGACAAGGTTGGACGGAATTCGCATACATCGCATCGGCACAACTTGGATTTGCGCTGTGTTCTTTCTGATACCATCACTTTTAACAATGCGCCGAGGACTCGCTCTGGTCAAGGAAGCCAATGAAGCTTGAAATCGTTGGTAGTATCGGTTGGAAAATCGATGATCGCAATAACTTCAAATTAGGGACACCTTGCACTGATCTTTTTGAGAAATAAAAGTAGATCCTGCTGTGAACTCACTCGTTTCACAGATACCACGACCGATACAAGGAAACACGCACATGAATGCGATTTTACAAGTTTGGGTTTATCTTGCACGTGGTGTAGGAACACGGAAGGGACTGCACAGCCACAACAATGACAGGGCGAACAGGCGCTGGCCTGAGTAACATTGTGGCAGCTGCCAATTTCGACCTCGGACCTGACAGGATGGGGAAGAATAAGACGGCATCTAAAGAGAAGAAAGGCAGCGACAACAAGGGTAGTACAAACGCATCTGATAAATCTGATAACAAGGTGTGCACAAGTTCTGACTACCTGTGCCATTGTGCCGAGCCCGCTGATCGAACGATGCTCATGATGACAGGGCAAGGGCGGGTTGAAGCCTGCTACTGCAATAAACGTCCGTCACATTTTATGTGAGAAGCATTCCAAGGCATTGGAAGCTTTTGAGAAGATACAGGTAGATCGACAGTGGTCATGTTGCTTGATCTTGGATTCTTGGTTGCATTAACCACGGGAACTTTGAAATACTCAGGGGGGCGAGCGATTCGACAAAGTTGCACAAGAATACTCTGAGGACAAAGCCAAAGGTATTGGTGTTCATCGTATGTTTCTTTAGTCACTTTTCTGAACTGGGGTTTCAGCTGGAGGGAGCCTTGGCTGGATGACTCGAGGATCGATGGTCGTACGTTCGACAGCGCTCCTAGTGCGGCTATATGATACTGAATCCTGATGGCCTTGCGGCTCAGGGCGCCTTCCAAGATGCAGCGTTTACGCTGACACCATCGACAGTGGACAAACCTGTTATGTCTCCACTTGTCAAGACCAACTTCGGGTATCACATTATTATGGTCGAAGGCAGACGATAAACCCCAGTACAATATACATCTGTCCACACTTCCCAAGCAACATTTGTCATGCTAAAACCGAACATTCAACTACATCCTCGTTGACCACTTCATCAGCAGTAACAACTGTTATGGCTCGCGTGGACGCCGCAGTCCTGCGTCTTCTCCTTGGTTGCTCCGCATCTGGGTCAGGCGTGGTTCCAGTAGACGTTGCTTCCGTTTGAATGGCAGTTCGTCTCGACGTACTCGATCTTCTGGATTCGCCATTGCTACGGTCCACCGCTCGCTTGCGCTTATTACTGGAAGATGGTGTAGTTTCGTTGAGTAATGCAGGTGAAATGCGTGAAACTTCGTCATCATGACGACGTATGTCCGTCAGAAGGGCATTGCCTCTCTGCTTGCTTGCTCTCCCGTTTTTGCGACGTCTACTGTTGCCATATTGCATGACAGCTTTCCTGAAGTCGACGCCCTGCTTTTTGTGCAAATAGTAGTACGTGACACATTGAGCGGCCGTCTTGTTTGCCAGCCGCTGTGCGATGATACCAAATTGCTTTGGGTGCGCGGCAAACTCGTCGAGGAAAATGTCACGCTCCTCTTCAGTCCAATAGTCTTGAGCGGAAGAGGCACCATAAAATTCCGATGGGTCATCCACGATGTTGTTCGTGTCATCGAACAGGTAGGGAACGGAGCCCTCGGTGACAGAGATCATGTCCGGAATTTTGGCCACATTCTTGAGTGCAAGATAGCTGGGATCAGTGAGTTCCTCGACGCCTAAGCTAGCAATGATCTGCTCCATCTCCAGGTCCGAACGGACGGCATCTCCCATGACTGCAGTTGAGCGCCGAGTTGTCCTGCCACTCGAGGGAACCGTGGACTCCTCCGGGAGTCCATTCTTCTGCGTTTCATCAAGCCGCGCACAATGCTCTAGCCACCGTTCATGCAATTCCAAATATTCGGCTTTCAACCTGCGAGACTTTTCCACAATCTCAGATTGGCGCTCTACAAAGCGATCCACCAAAGATGACCGAATTGTCTCGTGTGCGGTCAATCTACCGGAAGAATTTTCAGCGATTAGTTCGTCTGAGCGATGAGTCTGGTTGCCAGGAGGTGGTGGAAAGTTCAGGTTCGATACTACTTGATTGGCTCGGAGCACAGGGAACACTCGTTCAACGCGAGATTGGCGATCATGGAGGAGACGCTTGACTAGGATGACTCGAACCCCCTCTCGGGTCGATTTGAGTTCCCTAGGCTGACAAAGGATGTGGCGGTTCGTAGGCGAGACTGGTTTGATGCTGCGATCACCAACCACGATTCTTAACGGATTGGCAACTGGCTCAATCACGTTCATGTGGTCAATGTCCGATCCGGGTTCGAGAGCACTTGATATGACGTCAGACCCCTTTTCCGGTATTTGTACGACGAGCGAAGGTGCTGTTGTGGATGATGGGGGAGGAGGTTCTGGGGAGTCGTCTTCTTCAGGAGACGTAGTAGGAATATCGCAGGTAGTACACTCTTTGCTCGCAGACAGCTTTGAGGATACGGAACCGCCAGCTTTTGAATCTCCAAGTGACGGGCGAAGAGAAGCAATGATCGCGGAGTCTGTTTTCCCTGATAGTGTCACTACTTCAAGATGCGATTCTGAAACGCATGGTCAGGACTGTCACCGTCTTGACCCTCAGACCACACGTACCACTGTGGGGTATTGCATCGCCGAAAGACACCATTTCAGGGGTCATAATCGGTGAACCGTTACGTTCCGTAGACACTCTAACTGCAAAATTGCCATTCATGTACATGGTCTCGTGGCTAGACAACTGCTTGCCGGCGGAAACATGCACACCCATTCCCAGGGTTTTAGAACCTTCTGATGGTGCAATATTGTGATCTCCTGATAACGGCACCTCATTCGTGGCGTGCGGAGGTACCTTTTCCTGCACTGGTTGGATCGATGACTGGGGAAGAAGAGCAGACTCTTCATCGAATTCGGAGATACCGGATCTAGAACGCCTGGGCGATCGTGACGACGATCGAGATTCGAATTTGGTATCGGGACCCTCTCGAAAAACAGAGCTGGCTCGAGAGTGGGATACCGAGGAGGGTGATCGGTGACCGCTGTCAGCAACCGAGCCTTGTCTTGGGTTGGTTCGATGCGATTCCGTTCCAGCGGGCGAACGAGGCGGGGGAGAGCGCTGCTGTGACTTGGGTAAACGAGAAGGAGTACTCGAAATTGAGCTTTCATCCGCCCGATCATGGTAGCTGGATTTTCGTTGGTGGTTGACATTATCGTTATTGTGGGATGACGGCCAAGCATCGTCCGAGTACTGAGGCCGGTATGTATCGGCAGTCCGCGAAAAAGACCCATGATCGCGCACAGCATGAACTGGTGGGGAAGGGCGGTAACTGTCGTAGTGCGGCACGAAGCTCGGGCGGGGAGCAGGCCTTTGCGGGGAGAGGTCTCTTGAGGATTGTTGTCGACGATCGCCATATCGATCGAGGGTAGAATCCAAACTACAAAATCAAGCGTTATGACGTTCTTACCTCTGATGATACAATGCATAATCCATACCGAGCGGGTCTATCGAAATGTGACTGTTTCCAAACTTCTGGGGATTCAATCATCCTTTCGGCTAGGGTATCGCGACGATTTTTATCCCACGGTGGTGGACTCGGAGAAGGTCGTTTATATGGCCATCGAGAGGGTTGGTCCCACGGACGAGGTTCTGGTGGTCTTGCGCGGTCGTAACGAGGAGGAGACGGGCTACGGTTATAGTCAGGTCTGTAAACATTTGGCCGGTAGCTGTTGGGATGATCGTCATAGTATCCACCGTTTCGAGGCTTATAACTATCATAGGTTAACCTCCTTGCAAATGGTGGAGAAGGAGATCTGCAACGAGGAAAATGCTGTGGAAAAGCTTTGAGGAATACACGACGCAAGGCATTCGATTCGACTGACATCGTGTGACGAAAAAGCAGGTGGAGGTCGACGGAATTCATGAGACAGCGACGTTCCTGCTGGAGACAACTGCCCATAGCTGATTGATGACATGTCCAAGATGACTCTGAGACAATAACCTAATGCACGGTCAACAGAATTAGAACGAGAAATGAGCGCTGGTGGCAAAACGCTGTAGTGACTGACTTGCGGCACTGAACGTGAAACTGCGAGTCGAGAGGAGACAAAATCGATGAAACTGACGTCCTACCGATCGACCTCTGAAACGGTGCGTTGGCTCGACGAGGAGACGTTATGAAGAGAGAACGTTTGAAACTCCGCTGGCCAAGCTCGAAGTTGCTCTCAGTACACCGTGATGGATTCGGCCCCTGCTAGCCTAAGCCATGGCCTCAAGGACCCTCAGAGACTCCCTTTCGAGTCTGCAAAAATTAGAAGGCTCGTTCTAGGCTCGTACTGGACTTTGATCATCCTTGCTATTCCGTTCTGGTGGAGGCTCACGAGTATAGAACGTATCGCACTGCCCTCAGTTCGCGTGAAGGCGCAGCTCGACAGGAATCTCGTTTTCCCGGTAGATTTACAGCTAGACGCACCGAGCTTTGGAAATAGTTCCCCCCGCCTGGCCAGAGAACTCAACGAAGTCCTTGCTCAGGCTCTTCACGATTCTCCGACCGGAAGAAACCTCGGCATCCGGGTGGGGATTGGCGAGAACACAGGTACGAAGACCTGTGCGGGACGATAGACACACAGTCGGTGATAACTGCTATAGAGGATTGGGTTTCGACTTCAAACGCACATACTATTGTCCTCGGGGATCGAACTGCCATACAACACCCCAGAAGGTTGGTTGTGAGCCCAGAGGATGCATCAGGTGGGTCGGATGGAGATTGGTACACTCTCAGCACCTCATGCAGTGTGGTTCTTCAGTCCATCGTCTGGCCAGTATTTTGTCCGGCCTGCTTGCACCGGAGATTTCCCCGGTGCAGGAACAACGCGTTGTTCAGTACAGCGGCCGCTATCGGCTTGCTTTCACGTTGCTGAACGAAAACGCCGCATCTGATGGTCTAGTTAATTCTTGGGATATTCAGCCAGCGATTACAGGAAAGTTGTCCCTTTTCATTTAAGTTCCGACGGTTGACCACACAGCCCGCAGACCATTTTTTTCCGATCCTTTCGCAGTTGAATGTTCTCCATAATACCACCGTTGAAAGCCAGGTACAATACCATGCACCGCTGGCGTTCGATCCCATCCAATTTACTGATGGAAACACTTCATTTCACGGTCTTACTCCTGAGGACCTGACTGTATTCATCAACTCCGCTGAATGGTCATTGTGTAACTATCCTTTTAGTTGGTTATTCCAAATCAGAGTTTGACATGTCATTCAGCCTCCAGTGTCTCCAATGACCCTGTGCTGCATTTTGTACTGTTTGTACCGTCGTCGTCTCGGCAGCCCCTTCGTATCCTTGACGTACATGGTAAGAATTCTTTAAGCTTCAGGATATTAGGTGAACAAAGTAATTTCAGGATCGCCAACGAACCTGAATGCATTCCTTCTGCCTCAATGGGGCAGTATCTTCATTCTCAACAGGCTTCCGGATGAAATGATGACGACACACTTAACCGCGACAGACCTTCTGCCTGCCTTTTCTACCTTTTCTTACCAGCTGACTGCCTTGCTGGGTGTTCCATCCCTTCCTTATGGCGTATCTTCCGACGTGTCCTTACCACTATCCGATTGGCAACTGGACGCCCTCATGCGACGCCGAACATTAGAGAATGTTTTGCACAGCCAACAAACACTTCATAGCATCGTGAACCTCGTGGACCAAATTGAAGCCATGCCAGTCGACCAAAAGGTCAAGGGGGACGTACACGATGCATTGTCAGCCCTCGAGGAGGCCTGTATCACATTTGGCTCGCCTTAGAAAAAAAAAATTCTAACGGTATTATTTTGGTTTAGGCTTACCGATCCGCGGGGGAATCTTCCGCAGCTCCATTGCGATGGTCCAGTGAGGCTTTGTCATTGGCATCGCATGCTTTTTTTAACCCCGGCATGCTGGCAATGCTGTACTTCCCTGCCGAGCATAAATATGCTGTTTATACCCCCCTGTTTGCATCTATCTCGGTCCCTTTGGTAGTTGCGCTTGGACGAGAAATTTATGCATGGAGAAGAGAACGTCGGGCGGCGGGGAACAGATAACTGTAAACTTTCTTGTGCCTCTCGATTAATTACATTCTTCCCTAAATGAAAAACTTCTCTCACCTGCGCTCGTGTCCGCACTGCAATCAACGTGTTCTCAACGCCACTCCCGACAATAGCCATCACAGGAGCCATGACAAAAATTGACAAGCCAATTTCGAGCATGTCACGTGACATCCCCGATCGACGCAGCGCATGCCCTCGCCGACTTTGGACACTGCCTACGGTAATTACTAACTTGGTAACTAACGACAGACACTGAGGCCGCTCCGATAGCTCGTTGTCATGAGTACGAACAAAGTGAATGTCGATGGTGTTATGCTCTTTGAGCAACCATTTGCGCGCGTACGTGAAACTGTCCTTGGAACGGGCAGCTCTCTCATCGAGATACATGTTAGGTACCCTATGAGAATTATCGGAAGGTGTTTCGTGCATCTCAAAGGAACATCGAGCGCGAGCTGGGTAACGTACAGACCACGTCGAGCGAACTTCAGAAACGTACAAAGGGCAACGAGGTCAACCTTGAGGACGCAGCCAAGACCATTGATGGCATGATAGCGCGGGTGGAGAATCTCAAACGCAAGGTCAGGGCCTCGTGTCTTGTGCTGACAATGACTATGCTGATAATGACTCATCTGATGCGTACTCTGTACAGCTTTCGGATCTACAGGAAAACAATGGCAGGCCTACGCTCGATGTCACGCATGAACGACTTCAGCATCTCGCACTAGTTTATGCCATGCCGAACACGAACTGCCCGGATTTTTCTCGCTGGGCGGACACGCGGTTAGACCGGTGGCTGGTCGACTGGACACTCCGTGCGGGCCGAGAAAAAACAGCGAGGAAACTAGCCCAAGAGAGAAGTATTGAAGTACGTTAACCCCCTGCGGTCAGTCTCTGCTGGACCACACGTTGAATGTGCACATCCACACAGACCCTGGTGGACATTGACCTCTTCATGGACATCCATAGGATTGAACGCGCGCTGTTCCGGCACAGTTGCACCGAAGCTATAGCATGGTGCAGCGAAAATAAAACGGCGTTGAGGAAAATTAGGGTAGGTCCCTGAGATGCTCCGCCCCGTATAACGTAGCAATTTCCGGCGCTTTGCAGAGCACTCTGGAGTTCGAACTCCGGCTTCAGGAATACATTGAATTAGCCCGCGCGCGCAAGACACAGGATGCGATTTCATACGTGAAAAAATATCTTATACCATGGCAGGAGACCCACTTGCAACAGATTACACAAGCTACGGTGCTTTTGGCGGTTCAACCCTCGACAACTTGTGGACAGTACAAGGTCAGTGGTCCATGGAAGCGAATACCGCCCGGTCTCATGAAATTACAGCGTCTTTACGACGAGTCTCGCTGGACCTCGTTGATTCAAGCATTCCGCCTCGCGATTTATTCATTGAACAGTCTGCCGACGGAACCTCTTTTGCATCTTGCGCTTTACGCTGGACTCGCTTCCCTGAAGCTCCCTGCCTGCTATGACCATCCGCACAATGTTGATTGCCCAGTGTGCGATCCGAACATCAGCATTCTCGCCAAAGAGGTGCCTTTCAGTCACCATGCCAACTCTACCATTGTTTGCTACCTGAGCGGCAAGATAATGGACGAAGATAACATGCCAATGGCTTTCTCCAATGGATACGTTTACTCGACGGAGGTGAGTCAAATTACCCGTTGACATGAAGCCGCCCTCACAGGCGCACCCGTTGCCTAGGCACTTGAACAGATGGCCGCCAAGAACAACGGCAAAGTTTCCTGTCCGCGGTCAGGTCAAGTTTGCGATTTTACTGCGTTGAAGAAGGTTTTTATCTCTTGACATTCCTGAGCGACGTCGCCTGTATACTGTAGCATACCGCCACTACTGTGTCGCGGAACACGTGTAGGTTGGTCACGGACTTCGGAAGCGGATAATCGTCGGTTTTTGGCTTTTTGAACTTGTAGTATGTAACCACACACGATGCAGATATGCTGCATTTGTACCGCCCAACGTGCTGGAATGGAATTAAGACCAATGAGCCATGCCGCTTTCACACGGTCCATATCCAGCAATCGGACGCGCCGCCCTGTTCGGATTGAACGACCTCTCTCCTCACTAGTCACTCCGGGACCGTTCCAGGTGTCGACACACTCTTTCACCTTCATTTTTATTTTCAGAGTTCTGGAGTTCTGGAGTAGGAGTCGCACGGCTAGCGCTTCCTATCTTGTTCAGTAGACCGTCAGACGACCATTTTAATGCACAGACGTAAACTCTCCAACGGCACCGGGAAACCCGATGTGCAGCCAAAGCGAACTTTAGCTGCCAACTCAAAAACACTCTCTTGGAACGAGATACCCGAGTGGCAGAGAGGTAACGAATATATCTTGAGTGGGTACCGTCCGTAAGTGCTCTAATAAGCTTGTACGACGATTTGTAGCTTGCGCCCCCTCCCATGCATGGCGAGAACTAAACCCAGGGTTGATTCAGGGTGCAAAACAGGTGGTTGGGTTGCGTCGCCTCCGTCTTTGGCTGTGAGTCGTTATTTGACCGTTTCATATGGGCGCTCACTAATTGATATGGCAGATTTTCACAACGAGACAGGTGAGCATAGTCAGCATTCAGGCTCAGAAGTGAATGCAGATCTTCTCTATCCGATGTTCACATAGTGAATGTCCACACTCATTTTTGGGGTGCCATACTCTTCACTGTCTTACTTGCGACATTCCAGACGGGACATGTAGGAACGTATGCAACCACGACATGGGTCGATACATGCGTCATTGCGATATTTCTTATGTCGGCTGTCTTTTGCTTGTCCGCCAGTGCGATATACCATACGTCTACTTGTCACTCTCGTGAGGTGGGTTTCGCTCGAACCGGAAACAACCCGAGTTACTGAAACCAGACAGGTCTCTGTAAGGTGTCACGCCTTGGACTACTTAGGCATCATAGGTCGAGTCTATTCCATCATTTCGGTCGTTATAGCTAATCGCTGATCCCCCTGTGCAGTCCTCACGGTCGGGTCGTTCGTTCCATGCATATTCTACGGTTTTTTCTGCGATCCTGTATCTCAGGCCCTTCATCTGCTTGCTATTGCGATCGCCGGAGCATGTAGGTGTTCTCCACAGTCAGACGGATATTTTATGACGTGCTGTGTCTTGCAGGCGCCACGTACGTCGTCTTGGATCCCGAGTATGCACGGCCAACCCATCGAGTGGCGAGGACGGGGGTGTTTATTGCTCTCGGATTGTGTGCTGTGGTGCCTGTCACGCAGCTAGTCATACAGCACGGCCCCATGAAAGTATTCTCCGAGATGGGTTTCGGCTGGCTCCTCACCTCGGGTACATTATACATTGGGGGTGCATTGATCTAGTGCGTTGTCCTCGTTCGCCGTGTGCCTGTCACCTTTTTGATTTCATTCCCGCTCAGCGCAGACCGCGTTCCCGAGCGGATGGCTCCTGGAAAGTTCGATTATCTTTTCGCCTCGCACCAAATTTTCCACGTCTGCGTTGTGCTTGCTGCGCTGAGTCATTGGAATTGTCTACTGACTGTGCTCCAGCACTCGCACTCCGAGTCAGCTAGACGGTGTCCACTAGCATGACGGGGGTGATTAATTCACCGTGTTTTCCCACGCATCGGAAACACAGCAGGATTCGGTGCGGTGGAAAATCTTTATCGGAATGTTCGCCAGGCCCACACCCCAACGATAAACGGACTCCGAGAACACACACGTTAGCAGGGGTGTTTCAACGTTTCAACCAATGAACATGGTTATATGGATAGTCAATAGAAATTTCACTGAAATCTTCGGCCGCACTCGGAACCGTCTCCATGCCGTATCCGGCAAAATGTACACTCGCACCAGACCAGCGCGCGGGCTTAGTGCTGGGACTACGATCGGCTTCCGACGGAAGTGCTATGACGAATGCGTTAGTCCCTGGGCGCAAGGTCACCGCCGCACCAATACCTCGAGGCGGAGAGCTTCGCCCTTAGGTACAACTGCGCTTCAGGGTTGGAAAATCCTGCTGGCAAAGGTGGGCACTGGATGTTGGCCATCACAGCGGACGGACACTGAGAATGTGCAGGATGGGCACTCCGGGGCTGTTCTCTCCAAATGAGTCCAGTATACTGACGGCGGCCTCTCGTTGGCACGTGGTTTCATATTCTTGGCCTCGCCGGAACCGAGGCATTGATTGTCGAGCTTCCGGCTGAATTTCGATTTGGCCCAACTCAGATGTCACTAGTCACTCTTCTACTAAAGCGGCAATGCATAGGCACGCCTTGAAGCACGTATAATGTCATTTCACAGGCAGTGAACGCAACGTGCTGACCCAAGGTTTAAAAGAGCTGGCATCAATCGTATTCTAGTCCCTCGCCGTCCTCCTCCCCCCCTCCCCCCTTATCAAAAAGGCCTACCACTTCCTAAACCATGTATACTGTCGGTCTGCAATCGGCTGCAGACGCCTTTCTTATGTCCAGCCTCAAGGTCCAGCTGGTCTTGGCTTTCATCATTCTTTTCGCTCTCCTAGTGTTCGGTCATGGCTCGTCCAAGGACGACCTTTCCGCACAAACCCCTGTTTATCTCCCTGGTTCCCATCTCCTTGCCATCGCTCCGTTCTTTCGGAAACGCTTCGACTTCCTCAACGACGGTTTCCGGAAAACGGGGGAGAAATTATTTCAATTTAACATGCTGCGCGTACGTGCTCATCCCACCTCGGACCTCAATGTGGGACACTAACGTCATGCTCAGGAGACCGTCATCGTCGTATCTGGGGAGTCGGCGCGGAAAGCGTTCTTCGCGAACCGGGCATTCGATCTAACGGAAGGGTTCAAGGTACTCTCCGGCGCAGTATGTGTTCCTTCCTAGCCTGTTTTCATAGATCGTAATATGTCCGACTTGTCAGATCCCTATGGTCAAGGGTGTCACCTCAGATCTTCAAACACGCCGAATAGCGCTCATACACAAAAGATTAGCCTCGGCGCAGAGGAATGAACATATCCAACAGCGTATGTGTGGCTGACCTCCATTGGGGTATATATGTGGCTGACGCCCGATGCAGTCATTGTCCCCATTCTCGACGACATACATCGGGTCATGGACACGTGGGGAGAGAGCGGAGCCTTTGACCCATTTGAGAAAATATATGAGGTCTGTTTACCAGCGACGGCGTTGTGTTTCCGACAGCTAATGACATTTCTGTTCGTGACAGCTTGTTTTCCAGACTACTGTGCGCAGTATAACTAGTTCAGAAATCGCAGACGATCCCGCACTGGTTGCACGACTCAAAAGTTTGTACGATATATTGGACAGTGGGACGACCCCGACCACTGTTCTGCTTCCTTGGCTGCCGGCGCCGAGCATGCTGAGGAAGTTACTTGCGACCAAGGAGGTTTACGACATCGTCTCGCGCGCTATCGATGTCCGGCTCAAGAGCGCCAAGCCCCAGAATGATACACTTCAGATGCTCGTTGACTCAAAAGATGAACGGCTGGTGATCGTGGGAGTGAGTCATTAGACGTCAGCTTTCCGGCACTGCAACTGACCCCGTTTGTAGTTCATGATGGGTCTTCTGGTGGCGGGAGCGAGAGCGACAGGCACCACAGCGTCGTGGCTCATAACCTTTCTTGGCAACAACCCCGATTGGAAAGGGAAGGCTATCCGCGAGATCGAAGAACTGCTGTCGACATACCGCCCAGAAGCAGCAGGCGCTTCGCTCTCATCCCAATTGGCATCCATTCCACTGGAAGCCTGGGAAACGGAAACACCTGTTCTTGATGCCCTCATTCACGAGACGCTTCGGATTGCGCAGCCACACACGGCCATGCGTCGCAACCTCGGACCTGACACAATCATCGATTCCAAAACGATCCCTTCAGGGGCATATGTCGTTTATCCATTTTCGGACGTCCATCTCAACCCAGAATTATACCCCGATCCGTGGAAATTCGACCCGAGTCGCAAGGAGGCGAAAACGCCGTTCGGCTACGTTGGATGGGGAGGTGGTGAGTTGTGCATGAGTGTGATTACGTGGCTTGCAATGAAATTGACGCGTGGCTTACAGGAAAGACCGTTTGCCTCGGGCAACGACTGGCGAGAATGGAGCTTAAGCTCATCACTTCGATGATGCTGTTGGGATTCCGGTACTCTATCGTGGACGCGAACGGTGCACGGCCAGACATTCTTCCGCGACCGAATTGGAATGACATCCTGTTGTGCCGCCCAGACAAGGGTAATTATTATCTTGCGTATGACAGAACCGAACTTTCGCTGTAGGTCAAGCTGGACACTTGGACCACCGGACAATTATTGTGGCACGAGGACAAAGTCTATCGAGCAGCACATCTCGGTTCGTTCAGCACACGCTCCTTTCGCTTAACGGCACATTTATATTCTATCTATCGATCTTAACATAATACGTATCTATATAGGACTGGCATCCCGCGATTATTAGGGACTGTGCGTACATTGGTACATACTTATTACACTCATCTTAGCCACAGCTAGTAGTATACCTGCACTGTTATTCGCCGCTGTACTCTCGACTATTACATACCCTGTTTGTAATTTTTGTTGTTACTTGTCTTGCTAGACTTGGTCGTCCACCCTACCTTGATGGTACCATATATGTACGGGGTAGACTTGTACCGTTACGAGAATGAACATTGGATTAGAGTCTAGGCTGTGTTCGGCGTGGCTTCATGGAGGAAAAAAAATACGACGTGTTGTTTCGCTAGAAGCGAACGATCGAGTGCATCTTCGCACGTCCGGAGCGGGAGACGTTATTCGAAAAAGAATCCGCTTTTTGACTTGACTCGCGACGAGGTCTGAGGCTTGCGGTGCTCTGAGTCGTTCTGTCGAGCGTCTGAGAGGATCTGAGCTGCGCTGTCCTTCTCCTCCTGTCTTTTCCTCGCGATCCAGCCTTCTCTACTCCTTCTTTCCCTCTCTGCCAGACGGGCGCGCTTCTCTCTCGATGGCTCCCACTTGCTGCGTAATATCCGACGGACGGCTTCTGGACTGATCTGGAACTTGTCCGCGAGTACCGCGCAGGAGAAGGTGTCGCTGTCGAACGCGTGGATGGAGCGAAGTCCGTCCATGGCGTCGCGAGAGAGTTTACGCGTGGGTTTCCATCCCTCGGGGAAGGACTGTTTGATGGTTTCGCGATGCCGTCGCCACTGTTCAGGGGTTGGAGGCGCGGAGGCGGGGCTTTTGTTGGGAAGGGGAGGGGGCGGTTCGTCCTCGGAGAGATCGAGGGAGGAGGAAGGGGAAGAGGAGTCGCTGTCGAAGAGGAGGGATGTGGGTGGAACTTGACCGGAGAGTTGCCAGTTGCGAGGTGGAGGGACGCGGTGTGAGTAGAAACGGCGGGCGAGTCCGATGAGAAACATGAAGGAGAGACAGAGAACGTTTTCGGTATCGCCCGATCATCTGTGTGGGAGCTTCGACTCGATCAAGTCGACGACCATGGCCGACCTGTCCAACGAGCAAATCATCCAAGGTCGGTCTCGCTCTCGGAACATCTCTAGCGCTCTCTTAGTCTCTACCCAGCCTACCTCGACGTGCGTTCGGATAAATCTGATACCAACTGGCTGCTCTTGGATTACGAGGTCGGGGTCTCCGTTTCTGGCTTGGCAGTGCATCACGTCCTCACGCGCACCACAGTCCGATCGCTCAGACAAGCTCAAGGTCACACAGACAGGCATAGGCGGTCTCTCAGAACTCCGGGATGCCCTCGATGACTCCAGGGCCTCGTATGGCTATGCGCGTGTCACGTACTCCAACGACAAGGAATCTCAGCGCGAAAAGTTCATCCTCGTTGTGTGGATCGGATCTGGCTGCAAGGTGATGCGGAAAGGCAAGGTAAACATCCCGGTCCTCCGTTTACGTGCTACGCCGCCGCGTGGCCTGCCTGACCCATCGGAACTGCGTGGCGCCGTTCTCCGGACCCGGGCGCACGTCACACGCTCTGTTTGCCCTAGTTGTGATACCAAACTGTCCATCGACTCACTTTGTTTCTTGCACATTTTAGATTTCCGTTCATACGGCAGATGTCAAGAAGGTGTTGGGCGTTTACTCAATCGAGGTGGCTGCCCGTGAGAGGGATGACTTGAAAGAGGACCCCATCGTCGCCAGGCTGCGCAAAGTGAGTGATGCGTCGCAAAAGACTCCGCATACCTATTGCTCATATACGCTCGTTCTAGGCTGGCGGTGCGAGCTATGACGGAGTGTGATGTTGTTCCCTTATTCGTCTACTTCGGACACAATTAGTCGTGCATGTTATGTCTCCACAGAGCTTGCATCATATATCAGTGGCGACAAAGTTGACACTGCCCACGACATAAAGTTCGCTCGTCGTTGGATATGTGGATACATTCTGCGTGCGCAGTTGCGTCACCAAGTGGGTACCACCGAGGGTGCCTCAGTTTAGCTGGCGGTGAGACCAAGCTTTGTGAGATTTTCAATGCCCTCATCCGTCAACCGCATGCCCATCCACCCGTCCATGCTCTTAGCCGACAAAACTTTTTCATAGAATGCGATAGATGGCGCGTTCCACTGCAAACGTTTGAATCCCAAGCGTGACATTTCCCAGCATGAGCACCTACCGTGAGTACGGACCAGTCAAGACGTCCGCAATTCTGCCGGCAAAAAGAAGAGCCGTCGGCACGATGCACGAACGAAAAAAAAGGGTAGTGAACGAGGTACCTTTTCCTGTGCTATCTTACCGAGCGCGGCGAACAAGGCTTTTCCAATTCCCTTATTTCTGGCCTCTGGTTTTACAAACAGGTCCTCGAGCTGCATCATGTGTCCGTCAAACGTGGACCGTGGCAACTGTGCGAAACGTACAAATAAACCTGGTCTTCCCGTCCAGGTGGAAAAGTTGAAAAAGTAGAGGGCCATGCCCAGGGGTGCTCCGGGATTCTCGGCGGTGCCATGGAACGCGAGGAGGGCATGTGCATAACCCTTTTCGAAGATATTTTCCCGGAACTGCAGAGGGTGGGTGGCTGCTGAGAGCGGGAGACAGGGTTGTGCGTACCAGCTCGGGGGTAGCCTTTGCGGACTCTGGTTCTTTCTCGTACGTGGCCTGCGGAAGCGTCGGTCAAAGCAGACGAGTGTGGGATAGCGGTGGTCATACGAGATCGCGGACAAGCTGGAGGAGCGCGTCCTAGGATGTGGTCGTGAGCTCATCGAAGGCGTCGAGGACACATATACGCACTACATCGGCGACGTTCGCGGGACGGATGTGAAACTGGATGGACATGGTGGTGGAGAGTGTGAGATCTAGTAGAGATTATCTTATCAGCAACGACCGACTACAAGTTTGTGTGTGCGTATGTTTGTGTGTAAACCTTGTTTGAGAGTTTTCCATCGTACACGACACATTTGCCCCTCCTCCCCCCCTCCGTAGTCATCTCTGACCCTCCATCATTATGGACCCAGCAAAATTGGCCAAACTGCAGGCACAGGCTGCGGGCAATCGGCTTGGTGAGCGATTTTTGGTCACCCACCTCCGCGGCGTGACCATCGCTTCATCTTTCTCCATCTTTCCCCCTCCAAATCATCACTTCTAACGTGCTCCAGGTGGCAAGGGTACCATGCGTCGGAAAGTAGTCCGGAAAACCAAACCCTCTGCCGCACAAGACGACAAAAAACTGCAGGCTGCCCTCAAGAAACTTAATGTACAGCCTATTCCTGGTGTAGAGGAAGTGAACATGTTCAGGGAGGACGGAAACGTACTACACTTCACCACACCAAAAGGCACGTTTCTCATCTTTCATTCTCTCCCCCTGTACACGTCCCCGACGTCTATTTCTCTCTCTCACACACACGACCTGTCCCGTCGGACGAAATGATCGAGGGTATTAATCTTGCCTTGCTATTTCTAAACAGTTCATGCCGCGGTGACGGCCAATACATTTGCGATCTACGGCGCAGGTCACGTCAAGGAGCTCACAGAGCTCGTCCCTGGCATTCTCAACCAGCTCGGCCCTGATTCCCTCGCATCGCTGCGCAAGCTCGCAGAATCCTACCAAGCCATCCAACAGGGACAACAGAGGCCAGCTGCGGGTGGTGCCGAGAATGATGATGATGATGTCCCTGATCTCGTTGAGAACTTTGATGTCGAGGGCGACCAAGCGCCCGCAAAGGAAAAGCTGGACGACGTCAACTGAGCACGCGCGTCCGAGGAAGGCGTGGTTTGGGTTTGCGAGCGGGAGTTGCTGACTTGCGTATCTATCATGTGGGTCTGTCGCTGGCAGGGAAGGGGGGGAGGGGGATTACCAACTCGAAACTATAATTTTGGATGGTGATGACTCTTGTGTCGATTTCTCCTTCACGCTTTCTCCTCTGTCTGTCTGTCTCTCTTCACCTCCTATGTTCGAAGTTTGGTCCGCGGTGTTTGTATCAAAATGTCTTGCAGCCGTTTGCTCGTGCTCTGGAATCACACTCCCTCGGTTCGTTTCTGTTTTGCTGTTCCACCTGTTGGCAGTGTTTGCTGCCAACTGGAATTTCAACAATGTTGTGTGGGCAGAATCACCCTCGATCAATGATGTTGCTTACCCTGGTCCAAGGGACATGGTAACCGATCCATATGAGTACCGTGCGCTCACCTGCAGGCAATAAATAGTGAGCTGTCAGAAGAAGGGCCGGCACGTTTCCATTCTGCCAGTGACTGCGGTATCGTGGAGGTATGGCAAACATACGCTTGTCACGATGGGACTTAGCTGGCAGAGCCTAGCGATACATCCGAGTTGACCGAACCTGCTGCAGGGTGGAACAGCCCACACTGGTAGTCGAATGTCACGCACCACCGTGAAGAAGTTGCGGGTGTTGCAAAGTCGTTCTACTTGACAATAGTAAGCTATACAGTCCTATTTCTGAACCCCGGCCCGGTTGCGCGAAGGCACTCCCGAGATTCATTGAAGATACATATCGATATCATCGAGTGAGATCGAGACTCGACAGCCTAGGGAACCACGTTTGGGCTGTGCAACGCCATGGAGAGGGCTCCAAGGGCGCTGGTTTCGACGACGATGAATATGATTCCGACGGATTCCTGAAGTTGATGATGATGATCGCGATCGTCATCTGAATCGCAGCTAGCTCGGATTGAAACTTGCGCGCCGCGGCGCGCGACAATGTAGGAACTTTCATAGAATAGTATGTAATCGCAAGTGACGGAAGCCCAGTCCCTTTACGGTACCTTGGTTATTACTTACTTCCTGCGTGCGCTCTCCAGCCGACGCGCGCGGTTTAATTATGTCCTTTTTACCCCGCATTATCGAGCCTGAAATCGCCGAGGGGAATGCGCGGGTCCTCCTCTCTGAAGCCGCGATAGTAGTCGGGCAATATGATCTGACGCGGGTCGTATCATCGTGTCTTGGAAACCGATCTCGAGTGACGGTCCCCAGTCCCCTCTCGAGCCCTGGGCCCTCACGCGGCCCTGACGGGTCCGTTCATTGGCGGCCGTTGGTATCTTCGTTCGTGCTCGTTCATCATATTTGAGCATATGGGGGTGATCGCGAGGCGTCCACTCAACTGAGTCGACCGCCTATCGACGCGCTCTCTCCTTAATTCAAAGACTATCGTACCCCGAGGACCCAGGAGAATCAGGCACTTTGACAATGCACGAATCACGATGGGTTGCCCGCGTCGTGTCGTGTCGTCCGGAGATGTGTGACGCGTCGTGGCGTGTCGTCCGTCGACGATCGGTCCCGTTCGAAGGTGTCGTGAATCGCCGAACGGAACCGATACAATGTGAGTGGCCCCGCATGCATAAAAGGGGTTTGCGCCCATTTCGCTGAGGTGCGTCGCAGACTCGACCGAGGCCTTGACAGCCCCGAGCGTGTCACAGGAACACAAAGTGTGATTGCTCCGCGGGGTAAGAGCAAGGTTGCATATGGATTGATTACGATTTAGTGGTCCATGGAACGGGTTTGAGACGACTCTCCTTTCTCCTCTTCTTTCCTCCGGAGCATGAATGTGAGTCGCCCGATTGTCATGGGATGGGCTCATTACATTCATAATGAGCTTTCGAGGGACCGGGAGTCGAGTGTGCCTGGAGCTCCATCGAATAGATCCGAGATCAACGAACGCTGATCGCTGTTGCACACGACTAGGCATTCAAGTACCCGCCTAGCGTTCGATAGGCCGGCAATTCCGAGGGGTTCTTTGCGAACATGGGACGAAGGATGGGACTGGAATGCTCAGTGACCCTGAGTTGCACTGGTGAGCGTCCGCGGTGTTGGCTGAAGCTCTAGAGCCCAAAGTTAACTTTGCGCGTCCATGCGCGGTCGGCGGTGATTGGTTCAGAGAAGGGTGTCATTCATCTCGCGTTCGCAACCATGCTGTAAGATGCAGTGATACGTGTGCAAAGTTGAGAAAGAAAGCCGGCATGGAAATTCATCGCGGACATGACCGGGGCTCGTACTGATACATTGATGCGCCTCGTTTTCACAGGAATGGTTTGCGTCAGGTTTTGAATGTGCACCGGTGTTGAGCGTTACGCCCACGTGGATGCAAAGCATAGACCGAATTGATAGACGGCGCCTCCGTGCATCACCGACCCGCTCACACGGGGGGAAGTGCAAGTTGTTTTGAAGGGAAGGCAAGCAGGAAAACGGGAATGAGAAACGTCCGTAAGAGTGATCAGGTATGTACAGGCTCCAATTGGCCAGAGGCTTATCAGCGATAGCATGCGCGTCAGATGTCCCGGTGCGATGGGAGTCGGGAGCTGTAACCACCTTCAGCTAAGAATCCCGTCTGAATCTACAGAATATAATTGATTATGGTGCTGCGACAGATATATTACGGGTCTCACGAAAGCAGTTCAGCCCAGCCCAGTAGGACACACTTGAAGTTAAAAATCGGTGACCTGCTTGCTCCGGGGAGAATGATAAGGTAGTTGATGATCCGAATAATTATCGGTCGAATGTACGATGGTCTAGCATTGTGGCTTACGTGCATGGCTCGGGTTATCGGATAGGTATGACTCTTCGGAATCCCAGAAGCTCCGAACACCCAGTCTGTTGATTGACTCGGATGCAGATGAGGCGTGAGACATTAGTGAGGGTATCAGATACGCGGAAAACTTGAAGAGAGACCATGGTGTTTGCTGGCGTTGACTGATAACGGGAATTGAAGCACCAATTAGACTGTAACACACGGCGATTAGACGGGACCTCTCTCCGTACGGGATCGGCGTTGCAACGGGAGAAACACGCACACAACCTCCAACAGCTGTTGCGGGAAGCGGCGGTGAATGCAGCGCAGATCGGTGTGTGCGGCAGGGAAAGGTGCTTGGTGTGTTTCTGATGGCGGTAAGGTGAGTGGGGTTAGTCTGATGCCAAGCGACCGTCTAGGCGGGCTGCGGTGTAAATTCGGCGTCGTGTTGGTGTGTATCGGGCACGGTAAACACGTTATCTACCTGAAGTTGGGGCGGCCGCCCGACAGCGCACGAGTCGGCGTTTTGGCCGTTTCGGTGGCGCAGAACGTCATCCAATTAATGATCAGGGTCGTCAAGATGAGAAGTGGTGTGGTGGAGAAGGGTGCGTTTCTGACGCGAGAGCAGCATGGCCGAGTTATGAACGGAAGGGAAGAAGGAACAACGAAAGGGGTGTTTATCTATATTTGTACAAGTATACCACGTGACAGAGCCGAGATGGATGAGTTTTCGATGTGAGGATCATCATCATGGCTTACGACGAGCAGCGGCCTTTCGCCACACGCCCGTCGCAACTGCCAGGCGTACAGAACGTCGAGCACGATGCCCGACGCACGCCCGGACGTGAGCAGTCGGTCGGATTTCAGTATGTCAACCGACCACCGTTCGTACAACATCCACTCGTGTCTCCACCTCCGACTCGGGCGTACACGCAACCTGTTCTCACCACCGGTCCGTCCCGCCGGCCCCTCCCGACCCCGCGCACCCGCCCAGAGTCGATGCCGCCTCCCCTCCGACAGTCCCCGCTCGTCGTCCAAGCACCGGCTCCGTCCCGGCCCGTCATCCTCCCCTCCTCTGCCACAATGTCAATGGCCACGTCCCCGACCGTCCCGCACGCTCGACGTCCCCTCCCCACACCGACCATTTCACCTCCAAGACCCGTTCGGAAGCACACGAGCATCGATCTCACCGCTCGTCCCACTATTAGCCCGGACCGCGATCTCCGCATTCCCAGCTCTTTCTCCCGCCGTGTTCCAGACGCAGTGCAACGTCCTCCCACCATCCCCGTTGCCTCCTTCCACACCCCGCCCCCGACCTGGCCCCGCTCACCGCCCTTCCACACCCACGAGACAGACGATTCCAAATCTGCTCCATCTTGGGATCGTAACCTTCCCGTAATCCAGATCGGCGCGAGCGTAATCGAACGCAGGAGCACCGTCTCAGGCGTCGTCCCCGTCACCTTTCCACCGCGTCTCGATCCACGTGCAGTAAGCCCCGAGCGTGCACAATCAGCCCAGCCACCCCAAACGTCCTCTACTCGTCGCCCCCTTCCTACCTCGCCCACCGAACCGCCTCGCATTCCATCCCTCCATCAAAGTGTCCCTGCTTTTTCGGAAGATGAACGCAATGAATCCCTTCCCTCTGATCTTTCCTCCCTTTCCGACGAGGTCACGTATGAGCCAATGACATTCGCTGATCCTTTGAAGGTAGACAACAACATTGTATTTGAGAGAAAAGCGCATACTCCCAGTCCGGAATACGGAATCAGAGATTTGCCCTCTCGCTCCAGGATAGCTATTGCAAACCGCAACGACAGTCAACATGTCAACGTGATTGTCACCGATGCTCGGCAAGAGCAGGTTCCTCGGCCGCGCCCCTCGCGCTCTGTCACA
The DNA here is from genome assembly GCA_038091575.1 of Leccinum subgranulosum. Lineage (NCBI taxonomy): Eukaryota > Fungi > Basidiomycota > Agaricomycetes > Boletales > Boletaceae > Leccinum > Leccinum subgranulosum. The sequence continues at coordinate 147,909 of JBBPOS010000006.1, read as the reverse complement.
CTCCCGCAACCGCCCAATTTTACCTCGACTCCCTCACAGACTCAACCACAATCTGGCAGCGTTCCGCAAACCCCGCCTGCGCGCATGTCTCCTCCATTATCTGGTGCATTCTCCCCCTTTCCTAACCGTAGCCCTCTTCCTGGTCTTCCAACTGCGGAGCCTCAGTCTCTCACTCTCCGCCTCGCCTCCATGGGATTAGCCGACCAACGACAACGAGAGAGGGAGAGGCAGACTCCACAGGCAGTATCAAGTCCCACTTCGCATCAAAGTCCCACTCGAGCCGCTCCTGGTCCTACCAGCCCTGTGCGTCAACAGCCAGCGTGGCCCACAAACCTCCCCCCTCTTCCACGCACACCGGGAAACGCCTCGCGTCCCTTGTTTGGCACGACTGGTGAGTTTCAAGCTCCCGCCAATCGTGTTTGCGACGTCTCATGCATTCTTTTTTCCCTAGCAGCACAGGGTCAACCAATGCAGCTCAATGGGACATCTTCGTCCCCGACATCTCTGCCAACAAGCCCAATACACCACGCGCGTCCCTTTTCGTCATCTCCGAACGCCACGTCTGATCGGAAGCCCTTTGCACAGCCATTTCCCCGACAGCAGCCTCATGCCCACTCGCAACGGGTCCCGCAGCTGAGCGAACGCCAACTTCAGAAGCAAAAAGAAATAGACATTGATTTAGATGATGCGCCTCCGCCTTCACTGCGCCGATCGCCCTCACCTAACCGCCAGGATTTCGCTCGAACTCCGACAATTGAAATTACAAGTGATACGCCGCCGAAAAGGCAATGGTCACCTGGTCAGGATTTCACATCACGAACTGGCAACGCAAGTGAGAACAGCGTTCGCAATTCATACGTCGGATTCCGTGTGGGGTCACAGTCTCCCGAAAGGAGGGGGCACCCGCAACCGCCCACTCAGTCTTCAGTTAGGTCACCGACCCAGTCCCACCAGACCCCGATACCAAGCATATCCCTCCCCGACAATCACCACGATAGTGATGATGTCAACAACGGTCCTATTATTTCGGTTTCTCCCGCTGTTTCAATTTCTATTCCCAGTATTGTTGCCTCAGAGCATGGAATTCCTGCGATCGCTGTATCGGCTATTGATTCCCCTTCCATCTCTTTCTCGCCCCCGACAATCTCGGTGTCGGACTCGTCTCAATCACAAAGACCGGGACCGACACCTGGCGGCTTTGGATCTCGGCATACGCAAATTCAAGAATCAGTTCCTTTGCCGTCTGGGCCTAATCGTGGACCTGGGTCTAAACGCGGCCTCCCTAATCCTCCTTCCTCTTACACCCCTTTGCGTACCAGTGGCCTCTCGTGTGGGGGGTGCAATGGACCCATAATCGGTCGGATTGTGAGTGCTATGGGTCAACGGTGGCACCCCGACTGTTTTAGGTGCACCGTTTGTAACGAGCTCTTGGAACACGTAAGTAGTTATGAACATGATGGCAGGCCATACTGTCATCTAGACTATCACGAGGTTCGTATCGACCATATCATTGCACTACGATTGCCACTGACTTTATGTGCATGATTCGCGCTAGGCATTTGCTCCTCGTTGTTTCCATTGCAAGACTGCCATCATCGACGAGCGGTTCATTACGCTCGACGATCCCGCTCTCGGTAAACGTATGTACCACGAGCAGCACTTTTTCTGTGCTGAGTGTGGGGACCCGTTCCTCGCTCCGAGTGGTCCGCTCCCGCTGTCTCTTGGACGCGGGGGTGAGCTGAACGTTACGGGAGATGGTGACTTTGTCGACGATGATGTTGGCTTCACGGTATACAAGGGTCACCCGTACTGTGAGGCTTGCCACGTGCGACTTCGGATGCCAAAGTGCAAGGCGTGCAAGAAGAGTATCAGAGACGGCGTTAGAGCTGTCGAAGCACTGGGGGGCAAGTGGTGTTGGGGGTGTTTCGTGTGCGAGGTGAGTCTTCGTTTGCACTTTTGCTTGTGAGGTGTACTGACGTGAGAATGGTAGGGCTGCAAGAAACCATTCGAGGACCCATCCTTTTTCTTGAGGAGCGAGAAGCCGTTCTGTGAGCCTTGTTTCAGTTTGATATTGAGGAACGAAGTATGAAGATGACACCGACAATGAGCGCCGCAACGTCGTCTTGATTCCACGTTCTGGTGATGATTTAATTAACATTATGGTTTGTTTTGATATATTGGTTATCTGATGTCAGTCATTGATAGTTTTGTTATCGTCATGTACTGTATGCTTTCCATCACGTATTTATTAGATGTTGGCTTGCTCTAGGTGCCTGGGCCATCAAGTTCTGTTCTTTCTGACATGAGTACCAACTGTATCCTCATCTGAGAAGACTTCTTTCGTGTAATGGCAACTCCTGAGCTTGAATCAAGTATTATATGTGGAGAAGCAGACTTGCACATTAGTTCAGTTGTTTGGATGAGCATGGGACTGGAAATTACATGGTTCAATGGCAAGTTACCTGTTCAGTTCTGGCAAGTGTGTATAACAGTAACAGACAATATCAAGTGTTTATTCTAGTGATTCTGCCAGTACTTGATCCTCGTTTTCTCTAATTTCTCCGCAGAAGGCCCACCATTTGCCGTAGTATATTTTCTGGACTCGCAAGGGCTAAAGAACACGAACCAATACATAGGTCCAAGATGCTGTCACATTTGACAGCCTGTGCACGAATGCAAGCCAACGGTCAAACAGCTGCACATTCGTTCCGAGAAATCTCTGCTCACCCGCCAGCAGAATGTACACCCATGTTCAGATAGCCTCTTGACTTCGCTGCGCCTGAATGCTTCCCGATCATCGTATACTGTTACTTCGGGAGGCCGACATGATACAAGCCTTAGAATTCATAGACTGGCCACCAAAGATTGTAGAGTAGAACTGATGTAAGGTACTTGACTGACGAATCATCATCATACGTCACGCTTCCGATCGCGTGATACTGCCCTTGACGGCGGTTTCATTGACCTTGGACTATTGGCTGCAGAAGAATCCGCTCTTGCGAGGTTCTAATTCTTGTGAATGATGCCGCTTGATGAGAGGAAAAAATTGCCCCCTCATGAACGGCCTGAAATTTGTACATCTTGGAAAGTGCTGCGGCTGAAACCTTGACCTAGAGTGGTAGTGTCCTCGCAAAGCGGGAAAAGGTGATCACAGATCTATTGCGTCTAGCAAGAGGTGTTGAGATGTGACTATACGATGGTTAATAGTCTAACTGAACAATATTGGTGTACCTGGTGAGATTTCCGATGTTGGAATCCAAGATCGACGTCGACGTAGAGCGACTGACATCATTTTCGTCCGCGTCCCAATACGACCATACCTCATGTGCAATTCATCATCGTAGAAGACTGTTCCAGGCAACGAAAGGTCATGATGTAATCGATCCACTGCAGCCCATTAGGGCCGTTTGGACAATAGGCCTCTCTGCCCCGGTCTAGCACCTTCAAGTACACCCACGCAGTTATTTTTTCGGCCGAGCCCTCCAGCGGTTATGTTCGCTGTCGGAAACGGATGCTTGAGGAGTCCGAGGCGGGAAAGGACGTAGAAAGAGGAGACTGAGCTTCGAACAAGACGCTTCCGGGTAAGCCTCTCTGCTCTTGCGAGGCTTTGGTGCAATTGAAATACAGTAGGGACGCTTGAGCCTCGGTCGTTAACCACGTGCGCGGCTTGACTTGGCTCATTCTGCGAGTTGGCGGTGGTCAAGCAGATGGTCACCATCTGTGATTTGCGCGTAGGTGTAGCGAGCGGGGATGGGGACCACGAGCAAAAAGGATGTGTCGCAGACGGTGTGCACGGATTCTGTGAGTTGTCTACGTCTGCGAGAGAAGTTGTGTATACTTACTACTACGTTAGTCGGTGCGAGTTCGCTGGAGAGGTTGCCTGTGGAGGAGGCAATGAAGCGAGCGACGGAGCAGTTCAAGTCGATACGTTTAGTGGCATTGGTCGATAAAGAAAAGTCGTGAAATGTTATGAAGGAATTATTCTTTGGACTCGGAGCCAAACAAAAAGAGAAAGAGCCTCTCTTCGACGCGTCGGGCGAGTACACGGCCAATCGGAAAAATGGTGTGACAAATATTTGACGAAACCTATATCCATGAGGTTATGTAAGCTGGTCGCCGGCCAAAAAAAATCAACGAAAAAGATCGCACAAGCCAGAGTCGAACGTGAGGTCTTACATCATCACCAACAACGCAACAAACCGTTACACCACGAGTCCACAAATAATACAGCGTAACTAAGCATATATGTATAGATACTTTAGACTTAGAAAATTTTCGAAGCTCTTGTACTTAGCAGTCAACTGAAATTTTAGTACAATATTGACGAGTACCTTCGAAAATTTTCGAAGTCTAAAGTATCTATACATATATGCTTAGTTACCCTATATTATGTATGGACTCGTGGTGTAACGGTTTGTTGCATTGGTGGTGATGATGTAAGACCTCACGTTCGACTCTGGCTTGTGCGATCTTTTTCGTTGGCTGCGACCAGCCCTTGTGGTTATACTCGCTTGTACCCGTGGGATGCTCTGTCAATCTGTTTCGTCAAATATTTGTCACACCATTTTTCCGATTGGCCGTGTACAACGAATGACCGATTATCAGTCACCCAGAATCAATGCTGCGCGTCTCGCACAATTCGCTGGACGCACGGTGCGACTGCCGTGCAAGGTGATTAGCGTGAGTCGTACATTACTATTTGCCAAACGACGAGCCTCAGACAGGACGTCAGCAACAAGCAGGCAAGGCTATCGTCGAGGCAAGTGATGGAGGGCAAGTCGAAATACAAATGACAGAGGTGAGACAAGCATGTAAGCCATTCTAAAACCTAAAATTACCCAGAACGGACTCTTGGAAGGGACGTTTGTCGAGATCATCGGAAATGTACAGGACAATTTGACCATCAAGTTGTTGAGAGGCCTCAACTTGGACTCGGAAAAGGAACTTGGTGAGCTGCGCTGCGCTAAGCTTATATTCCATGTCTTTGACGGGGTCTCCGACAGATATGAAGATGGTGAATGAAGTCGTCGAGTTGACCTTCGATCCAAGGTTCAAGGGCATGTTCCCCTCCTAAACAAACTTTACATTTTCGTGTATCTCCATCATGAAAAACAACAGTCGTTCAAAATTTATGTTGTCGGACCACCTGCATTTGACATCCCCTTGTTGTGTCCCTCTTTCGGCCGCTTTTTCTTGAACGCTCTCTGTCGTGCAACTGCATCTTTCTTTTCCCCTGGCCCGCTTCTTTCACCTGTATTTGTGCCCCGCCCTCTACCCCTACCCCTTCCTCCGCCACGTTGTCTTCCGCCAGGTATTTCTGTCCTATTTCGCATGTTGTACATCGTTTCAGCGTTTCATTTTCATCTTAGGACACATGGATGATGGGCGCGGACACGGATACCGACACACGCGCGCAGACGCAGACACGGTGCCGACCACGGACGCATCACAGATCGCAGTGACCACAGACTTGCTGCTCCGATTTGCTGTGACCGGACACAATCACAGACATCATAGACTCCTCCTGATCATTCCATTGCGTTGCACTTGGCCGCCCCTTTTACTGGTTTATTCCCTTTTGGCACTTTTGGTTCGTATGCCGTCGGACTTGGACGGTCCTGACAACAGCATGAAACTGGACTCATGTCCCCAACGCTCACTATGGTGCACAAGTACCGCATACACCCACTTTTCCATCAACTCCGAATTGATTTGCGGATGTCCAATTCTCACTGGGATTACATAATGAGCGAAAGTTAGAATTGCGAAACGAACAAAATCTCACTCGGCAGTATTGCGCTACAACACTTCTCTGCAGATGGACCGTGGACGCCGATCGACGATCTGCAGAAGAGTCTTGTCACAATGTAACAAATATTCTTGTCGTTTCACGAGCCTTCTTAAAACTCAATCAGTTTCATAATGTTTTGACCGTCTCGAATTCAAAACGGCCCCGGTACGATTTCTTGCAATGATTGTTGCCATGTATGATACTGACTGTCTTAGGTTGGTTCAGACACCAAGTCATCTCCACAGAGCCTTGATCCCAATGGATATCTTGAAGTTGGAGCAGCAGCTTTGGCATTCACATGTGGCTCCCTCAGCAAAGTTCTATGTGCCACCTATCTTCGAAAACCATCATGGCCAATCTTTGAACCGAAACGTTGACGGTTTCAATCTCTGGTTACTTGTGCTGCCTTGGGCAAGGCTACAGTAGTGCATACATACTCGATGGAGCTTTTTGGGGATACTAGAGGTAGGCTCTTACTTTAATTCTTCTGTACACATGTCTTAGCCCAAATTTTCAAAGGAATCTGGTTGTCACCGCAACCTACAACTATGTGGTGCAGGCTGCGGGCATTAAAAGATTTTTGACTTGGCATGTGCGTCCGTATTTAATGTGATAGGCAAGCTCAGGCTGTTGTTTGATTCCTCATCAAATTTACTGTCCATATCCTCAGCTTTCGAAGATGCGTTTTGCTCTTGCGACATCAATCGTTGCACTGGCCGTTCTGGCCACTGCCGCCCCTCAGTCTGATGGGCCGAAGGCGATCCCTATCACCAAACACTCTGCATTTGTGAACGCTGACAAAACTGTCAATTTTGATGCACTTAACTCCCATATAGCATCCGTCAATGCGTACGTCGTTTGTGCTATTGCCTTTTATTCTCTCATATGGCGGTTCTAGTAAGATCCTCCGAGGCTTCGATAATTATCATGTAAACACCGGGCAACCGCACCCCAATGCTCTGAATGGGACCAGAAAGCGTGGAGCCAACGAAGTTTTGACTTATTATGAGTCTTCACTCTGGTCTGGCACCATTTCGATTGGCACTCCTGCCAAGTCCTTCACTGGTAGTTTTTTCTGCCTTTCTTTCATATCTTTGCTCTAACATCTGCCATCTTAGTCAATTTCGACACAGGTTCTAGGTAGGTATTTTCAGACAAATACACTCCGTTCTTTTGTTCAAATCGACACAGCGATCTAATAGTGCCGTCGTCTTCCTGTGGTTCGAGCTGTGCCGGTCACACTCTTTGGGACCCAAGTTCGTCTTCAACCTCGAAAGCGGTGAAACATCTTCTTTTTTTCCATACGAAATTCAGCATCAAGTATCAGGATGGGTCCAGTATCTCTGGCGAGCTGTACACTGATACCGTATCCATCGCGGGCTTTACCGTATGTTCAATCCCATGGCTTGCGACATGAGCACCTCTGACGGCCACCTAGGCGACCAAACAGACTCTTGGTGCTGCGAATGAATACTCGTCCGGCTTCGATATCTCTCATTTCCCTCCAGACGGTATGATGGGAATGGGTTTTCAGTCTATCTCGTCTCATGGGGCGAGCCCCTTATTCGAGACGCTCGTTAATGAGGGAGCGGTGACCGATTCGGTTTTTTCTTTCAAGCTCACTTCTTCTGGGGGCGAGCTGTGCATAGGAGGATCAGACACAGATCTCTACACCGGAAGTTTCACCTACACCCCTGTAACAGTACAGGTGAGCCGAAGTCCAATGTTCATGGGCGTTCACAGACTAACTGGTGGGCCACCAGGGTTACTGGCAGGTGGAAATGGACAGTGTTCAAGGGAACGGAAAGACTCTTCTAAGTGGTGTAAACTCCATCATCGACACTGATACCACCCTTATCGTTGGCATCCCGTCACAAGTCAAGGAGCTTTATGATGCCCTTGGTGGTATAGCTGCACCGAGTAGCGTTGGAGAGGGTTACTATACTTGTGAGATCTGGTCTAATTTGGGCCGTTTGGCCCCGTTGACACTCTGTGTTAGTCCCGTGCAGTTCATTCCCCACCATAAGCTTTACTTTTGGCGGTACTGTGTTCACCATTCCTGCCTCGACCCTCAACATGGGGCAACTCTTTTCTGACTCGTCTCAGTGCATCAGCGGCATTGTCGGTCAGAATGCCGTTTCATGTAAGTTTTCCCATCCGAATTTCTTGCAGGACAGCACGCTGAATCCCTTCGTTCCTTGTGACTAGCATTTTGGATTATCGGCGGTGTATTTCTCCAAGGCGTCTACACTACGTTCGACTATGGTAACTCACGAGTCGGATTTGCAAAACTTGCTTGATTTTTTTAATGACTGGTCCTAAGATAGGAAATGGTACTAGTGTTGTGGAATTCTCTTTCAATTTTTAAAACATTTTGCCCTGTTCATTCTACTAATTTCTAGGGTTCTGTGCCATAATAATGCCCGACGACTTTCCGACTCATCGGTTAATAACTAAGTTGTTAACTCGGGAAAAGCGGACGGTGTCAGCCTAAACCTTGCTTGCGGAAGCGCCCAGTTGCGTTGGTCGATACATATACATGGCGCTGGCCCGCCGGGAGACATTCCATTCAATCGGAGGCTTTGAAGAAAGGTAGTATCACATTAGTCACTCTCGCGAGTCGATTCGGCAAAGGACTCCCCGAACGCGAGCGCGAATGAAGACCACCAGTCTGGTTGGGCGGATGTCTTCTCCTGGACACTATGGGACCTACTAGTGGCTGTCTGTGGAGCAGCTGACTGCTCAACCGAATGATCCACTGAGACCATGCCACGCAATGCCTGCGACGTGCCAGTGATGTCAATATCGACATCAATCTCGAATGTGATCGCGCGCGGAGAGAGGGGTCCATCCGAGTAAAGATCCGCAGGCCCTAGTAGGTTGTACAGGTTTGGTCTTAGTGCCAGGCTGTGGACCGTCATCTCCAAGATACTATTTTCCGCAAATTTTCCGGACGACAAACCTCAAACAGAACATCACTATTGTTGAGGGTATGGCTTGCAATGGCAAGTCGAAATACAACGCCCGGGTGAGACAAGCATGTAAGCCATTCTAAAACCTAAAATTACCCAGGCCAGACTCTTGGAAGGGACGTTCGTCGATATCATCAGGAATGTACACTAGCAGGACAATCTGACCATCAAGTTGTTGTTGAGAGACTTCAAATCGGACTCGGAAAAGGAACTTCAAGGTGAGTTGCACTGTGCTACTAAGTTCATATTCCATGTCTTTGACGGGGTTCCAGATATGAAGATGATGGTGAATGAAGTCGTCGAGTTGACCTTCGATCCAAGGTTCAAGGGCATGTTCCCCTCCTAAGCAAACTTTACATTTCCGTGTATCTCCATCATGAAAAACAACAGTCGTTCAAAATTCATGCCGTCGGACCACCACCTGCCTTTGACATCTTCTTGTCGTGTCCCCTCTTACGGCCGCTAGATTTGTGCTTCTCCTTGAATGCTCTCTGTCGGGCAACTTCATCTTTATTTTCCCCTGGCCCGCTTCTTTCACCTGTATTTGTGCCCCGCCCTCTACCTCTACCTCTACCTCTACCCCTTCCTCCACCACGTTGTCTTCCGCTAGGTCCAACTTCCATGGTCCCCGCGATCTGCATATCTATCGTTCTATTCCCAGAAAATTCATGCTTCTGCAATATGCGTTCTTTCTTCGGCTGGGATAGCATATATCCATGTAAATAGGAATGTATCCATACATGAACACTCACGTTTCTCTCGAGCATGATTCTCCAGCCCTCTATTTGCTCGTCCTTCCACCCTGTAAAGGAAGCCTCAGTGACTCTGAGAGATAAATTTTGATAAACGTGATGTTCACCTGTCTGTTGCTTGAGGTCTGCGCGTGACTTGCTTCGCCGCGTCTCAGCATCTCGGTCGAACAACTTGGGATCTCGGATGTAGGCCAGTTCTAATATTGTTTCTGGCTTGATGGGGTCAACACCACGCTCTCCGTCGATTTCTTCATCACCACTGTCCTCCCCATCACCTAAAACCTTGACGACGCTTGGGCCAAATTCATCAAGATCGTCGTCTAGATCGGTCACGTCCAGAGCCTTGGGCCTTGTAATCTCTTCATCAGAGTCCTCGGATAACTCTTCTACCCGTCGAAGTATCTCTATTTTCATTCGTTCTATCTCTGCTCTGTCCCTAAACAACGATGCCTCTTGCCTATGTGCGAGATATTAGTGGCCCATATGAACGGCAGGGGAATGTATGCACCTTTTCTTTCCGACATGTACGCGACTGAGATCCATGACATCTTGAGCGAACACGTTCCTTCTCTCCATCGGGACTTCTATTTCAGGAACCTTGACCGAAGCCCCCTCCGAAATGTTATCTGCAAGTGCATCCTCATCGGGAGCAGTTCCCTCCAAGAGAGCTTCGATGACTTTTTCCGCGTTGCCACAGAACGGGAAGGAAGGATGCATCAGGAGTTTGCGGATATAATCGGGGGATTGATCGGGGAATATATCCAACACTTGTGTCACCCGCAAGTCGAGATCGAGGTCAGGAGGTGGAATGGGTTTGGAAGCCGTCGCCTTTCCTTTACCATTATCGGTGGATGCAGGCTTGCCGGATGTTCCTGGGACAAATCCGGATGAACGAAGGATCAGTTTGAGAGCGCCGGGATCTTTGGTATTCCCACCCGACGACCCGACATCGAGGGAATGCAAGGTAGATTCCAAGAGCTCCATCCGCCCGTCTTCACGCGAGACATTGCGTAACGCGGAAGCCAAAGTCTTGTTCAGTTCATATGCATACTGATAATCTGCGACGAGGGTGCGATTGAGGAAGGGGACAGCTTCAGTAGACCCCACAGCCGTAGTCTGCGAGTGTGGAACGATGTCGAGCAGTGCGAACACAACTCCAAACGCTCGGTCTGCCTCGACAGCAAGATCCGTTCCCGACGTCAGTGAGATGTCTTGTACCATCGTCTTCACGATGAGATGGAAGGCGTCGACGATGTCTACTTTGGTGTCGAGCCAAAGTTTCTCCCAGTGGTCGAGCTTGTGGTCAGCGCCGTCTACCCGGATGCCGCCATACGAACGAGCGATGGTTGTGAGACCGTCATCGTACGCCCGCGCGAGTGCGACGATGAATTCCTTGCTGTGCGCAAACGGTCGAATAAGATTCGGTGGACCTGGGCGAAGCAGGCTCGTCAAGCAGCGAGCCGTTTTTCGGAGACCGTATAACCCTGAGGATCGCGACGGGGAGAGTTGTAATGTGAACGCGGGAACGACTTCGGATGCGAACGTGTCAGACAGGTCGGGTGTCTCAGACAAAACTGATCTCAAGCGAGTGATCTTGGAGGGAAAGACAAGGCAGAGATCGAGTAGTGTTTTGAGCCCCAGTCCTGGTCTGTAAGGTGCGAGCTTCTCTGCAAGGAGAAGGACACGCTGGCGCAGGCGATCGTCTTGCTTCACGGGTTGTGTATCTTCCCAGATGAGTGCTTCGAGGATCTGTCGAGCGGCATCGCTAGCATAGCTGGAAAGAAAGGCGCGGGTCGAAGGAGTGTCCCATTTCGCTGGTGGTAGTGCAATTACTTGTGCGAGTGCATTAGAGAGATTGGAATGAAACTGTGCTAGCTGCGATGCGGACGATCCCTTTGGTAAAGGATAGACTGGAAGTGTAGCGAAAGTCATAGCAATAACACAGCCACCGAGAACTCTCTTAATTTATTGGTGACCGTCAGTTCAGTTGCAACACGCTATCAAGATCTAAAACACAAGGCTCTTTACCCAAGATATCTTGCTACGCGTTTGCACGAGCGGTGATAGACCCCCCAATTCCTCGCCAGCCCGGCGCACTTCCTCAACGTTACCTTACGCATTACATGGTCTGTTTTAAAGTTTGAGGAGCCTACAATTTGGTGGGTTTTTTCGTTTGTTTTATTTCTTGTTGCTGAGACGGCCATCGTTGCAAGTTCCTACTGGTTCGTAACATTCAGGTACACTCTGAGCACACGTCCCGAGCTTGTCTACAACACTCCCTCGCGTACTCTTCATAATAGTAGCCTCAGTTTTTACTGAGTCACCGGTATTGTTTGTCACTCTTCAGTAGTCCTAAAATAAATTTGCCACTCACGTCGTACGTCCTCAACAGCATTTACACCAGTGCAGAGCCCACACTCCTGCCATTCTTCCACAGCTCCACTGTCGAGCAGTCGGGACTAAAGCTTGAAGGACCCAATACTGATCAAGACCCAAGGTTACATTGACAACGACGCGATTGTGGGCGGAACCATCCTCGTGACAAGTACATACCTTCTGTCTTTTGCACAATGCTTTTTTTCTCGGGGTGGATACACATGTATGGTTCGTCGTTCTGTTACAACTTACTACCGACTCTGCTACCGAGGAAGAGCGGGGTACGATCCCGGAATTGGGGACGAAGTGTGTGGGCACTTACGGGTCGGCGCTGGCCGAGTTGACCTAGCATCGACACGATATTCTCTCATCGAGGTCTTTGATTCGAGGCAACAACACCATGACGACCTAGCTCACATCATCGCATCGCATGCTGGGTGTAATCGACGATCAATGTACCAAGAACGGAAAGACGCTGACGGAGGCCAACCCTCATATTCACTTCGATCGTTCAGAGCGAGAACGCTCTTAGCGCGACTTTCATGGAGGTACATGCAATGTATGCTAACTTGGGTTCTCATAATGGCATGGTGAGCATTTGTGTGTTCTTCGCGTGTCAGGATGCAAGTCATGAATCGGTGACGCTATAGTATAGTCAAGGAGGCCGTTCGTACATATGATGGTACGTACCATTTCAACCGGCTGCCTCGAACACATCGTAATAACCTGTTTCATAGACAAAGTCCTTTCGCAATTTTCCAATTCACGGATTCTCGTAATCAATCAACATGTTGGTGTGTAGAAAATTGTTTCCAAACCGAATCATATGATCGTTGAGATGCATTGACTAGACTGACATTGACGCTGCATACTTTCATGTTAGTTTCTCATTCCTTCATTCCTTGTAAACTGGATACAATGGAAGGCTGTATGAAATATTCATCCAAAGGGCCATAGCTTTCACCGCATCTAGAGATCAAGATTGAGAGCATGAATGTACCTTCCAGGAGGTGGGTGAGATGGATCCATGCGATTGGCTCGGGAGCGAGATAGCAACTAAGCACTTTCACTTCTGTCTATTGGTTGCGAGCAACCGCTGTTACCAGCTGCCAGTGAGCTTTATGACTTCGCAGCCATATGCCTTAACAACAGAATGGGGGTGGTTGGCTCTCGGTTAACCAAGCGACGCGGCCCTGCCCCGGAGAAAAAAGGAATACTATGATCGCCTTTACTTCCTTTTGGACTAGTATTTGAATCACGAATAGACTCAGATCTGGCCTACATAGTACAGAGGAGTCTTGTCACAACGTAATACGGTGAGATATTCTTGTCGTTTCACGAACTTTGATTGCCAGCTGGTGGAAGCTCAAAACTTTACAATCGGTTAGTATTGTAACCGAATTCAATACCGTTGGCGTTGGCGTTGGTCACGACTGAAGTACTGACGTCCCGGTAGTTTTTGCGACGATTGTTGCCTATGATACTTACTGTCTTAGGTTGGTTCAAACACCAAGTCATGTCCAAAGAGTCCACACCACACAAACCTTGATGCCAATGGATATTGCGAAGTTGGAGCAGCAACTTTTGTATTCACACGCGGCTCCCTCAGCAAAGTATCTATGTACCACCCATCCTTTCGAAACCAATGGGCCAAACTTTGAACCGGAACGTTGGCACGATCTCTGGTTACTTGTGCTGCCTTAGGCATGGCTATAGTAGTGCATACATACTCAATGGAGCTTTTTGGGCAGAGTGAGCACTAGAGGTAGGTTCTTACTTTAATTCTTCCGCACATATGTCTCATCCCAAAGGAGTCTGCCAGTTGTCACCGCAACCTACCATGTGATGCAGGCTACGGGAATGAAAAGATTTTTGGCTTGTGCATTCGTATTTAATGTGATAGGCAAAGCTGCTGTTTGCCCCGTCGAATTTGCTGTTCATATCCTGACGGTCATTTCAGCTTTCCAAGATGCGTTTGGCTCTTGTGACGTCAATCGTTGCACTGGCCGTTTTGGCCGCTGCCGCCACTCAGCGTAATAAGCCGAGCACTAGCAAGACGATCCCTATCGCCAAACGCTCTGCATTTATCAACGCTGACAAGACTGTCAACTTTGATGCACTGAACTCTCATGTAGCATCCGTCAATGCGTACGTCATTTGTGCTGTTGCCTTCTATTCTCTCATATGGCGGTTCTAGTAAGATCCTCCGAGGCTTCGATAATTATCATGTAAACACCGGGCAACCGCACCCCAATGCTCTGAATGGGACCAGAAAGCGTGGAGCCAACGTAGCCATGGCTGAAGGTAACGACGTTATACTCTGGTACGGCACCATTTCGGCCGGCAGTCCTGCTAAGTCCTTCACTGGTAGTTTTTTTCTGCCTTTCTTTTATATCTTTGCTCTAACATCTGTCTTAGTCGATTTCGACACAGGTTCTGCGTAGGTATTTTCAGACAAATGCACTCCGTTCTTTATTCAAATCGACACAGCGATCTGATATTGCCGTCGTCTTCCTGTGGTTCGACCTGTGCTGGTCACACCCTTTGGGACCCAAGTTCGTCTTCAACCGCGAAAGATTTGGGTGGGACATTCAGCATCAAGTATGGGGATGGATCCAGTATCTCTGGTGAGCAGTACACTGATACCGTATCCATCGCGGGCTTTACCGTATGTTTCCTATGGCTTGCGACATGAGCACCTCTGACGGCCACCTAGGCGACCACACAGACTCTTGGTGCTGCGAATGAATACTCGTCCGAATTCGACATCTCTCGGTTCCCTCCAGACGGTGTGATGGGAATGGGTTTTCAGCCTCTCTCGTGTTATGGGGCGAGCCCCGTATTTGAGACGCTCGTTAATGAGGGAGCGGTGACCGATTCGGTTTTTTCTTTCAAGCTCACTTCTTCTGGGGGCGAGCTGTGCATAGGAGGATCAGACACAGATCTCTACACTGGAAGTTTCACCTACACCCCTGTAACAACACAGGTGAGCCGAAGTTCAATGTTCATGGGCGTTCACAGACTGATTGGTGGGCCACCAGGCTTACTGGCAGGTGACAATGGACAGCGTTCAAGGAAACGGCAAGACTCTTCTAAGTGATGTAGACTGTATCTTGGACACCGGTACCTCCTACATCATTGGCACCCCGTCACAAGTCCAGGAGCTGTATGACTCCCTTGGTGGTACAGCTGCACCGAGCGCTGGAGAGGGTTACTATACTTGTGAGATCTGGTCTAGTTTGGCACTTGGGCTCCGTTGACACTCTATAGTCCCGTGCAGTTCATTCCCCACCATAAGCTTTACTTTTAGCGGAACTGAGTTCACCATTCCTGCCTCGGTCCTCAACATCGGGCAGATTTCTTCTGACTCGTCCGACTGCGTCAGCGGCATTATCGGTCAGAACGACATTGCATGTAAGTTTTCCTATCCGAACTTCTTGCAGGACAGCACGCTGACCACTGAATACCTACGTTCTTTGTGACTAGCAACATGGATTATCGGCGATCTATTTCTCCAGGGCGTCTACACTAAGTTCGACTATGGTAACTTACGAGTCGGATTTGCAGAGCTTGCTTGATTTTTTCACATACGGCTGGTCCAAAGATAGGAATTGGAGTGGTGTAGATTCTCTTTTAATCTTCTTTTTTTCATCTCGCCAGCGCTACCAAAATATTCACGATCTTTTGCACAACGAAGAATGAGTAAGAAAATCGGGCGGATGATTTTACCTAGTCTAGTAGTAACAGTCCAGCCCGTCTATGAGGTTACCGCGTTGAAAGGCAAATCGTCGATAGCTCTTCGCCTGCGGCCACAGCCTCGTCTTGGTCTGGTCACTAGACTAGATTTTACCACCTCCGATATAATGATTTTTTATTTTACAAGTTGGCGGGAAGCCGAAACTTGAACTTGAACCAATACTACTAGCGGAACATGACCTTTTTTTTTTTTGCTTCGATTGCAGGAGCGCCGAAGCCATCTGCCAAGAGTAGAAGGTAGGCTATGTGATTTGGATCTCGTTGAACGAGGGTGGAAGGAAGTGGACCGTCCAATTGGTGCTGACTTTGCACCGCTCAAACTTGCATAGGGCGGGCGGGCGCCGCCTCTGTCAATTTAAACTTTCCTTCAAGCTGGACACGATGGTTAGTTGATACGACCGTCTAATCAAGATAAGTTATTTATTTCAACCTGAAGCTAATGGCCCACCTACCCGTCGCTCATAGGGTTACCCGGTAACCCGTTATATAGACATGGTCACATGACCTGTGGCGGACAAATTCGCAAGATGCCGAGGAGGAAGTGCGACAATCTCTCTCCCACCACACCCACATATTTTGTTCTACAACTTCATCCAGTCCATCTTTCGCTCTGACACTTGGTATAGGGACCGTTTACATGCTAAATAATAATGATGCCCAGGTCTTACTTCATCAATTGATAAGCAGGCCTGGGATCTGGGGCCCATAAGGCAGGTGCAGATTGACATCATCTGATATTTTGTTAGATCGCGAACAAACTACTATCAAAATCACCCTCAAGTTTTTCTCCTTAGTTAGAGTACATACTTAAACATCTGGAGTAATTTTTTCAAGACCGTAGAAAGACCCGAAGGTGTTCAAATGTTGTGTTTTAGAAGTTTTGCATTACAAAGTTAGCAGTACCGGTGTAATGATAGTATTTACCGGGGGTGACCGGGAGCTGTGACAGTGTGACACAAAGTGTTGCTCACCACAAGTTATGTCTCCCTTTCGGACTCGCTTGATGGAGTCGTCGCTCTTGCCTTTGTCGAGCGTCGCGACTCGCACTGTGAATGTCCGTTGCAAATAAACACACCGAAGACAGTACTCGGGTGTCAAATGCGGCCTGGATGTGAGTTTGACCATTCAATAACAAGTCTTTGACAAGAGCGATCAATATCGCACACGGAAGGCCTGGGTATAGTAGGTGAGACACACATCGGACGACTAGGAGCCCAATTTAAAACGGTAGAAACAAAACCTTACCAAGTGCGGCTCTCCCTCAGCAAAGTATCTGTGTACCACCCACCCTTCCGAAACCAATAAGCCAATCTTTGAATCGAAACGTTGACACGATCTCTGGTTACTTGTGCTGCCTTAGGCAAGGCTATAGTAGTAGTGCATACATACTCAATGGAGCTTTTGGGGCAGAGTGAGCACCAGAGGTAGGCTCTTACTTTAATTCTTCCGCACACAAAATTATATGTCTCAGCCCAAAGGAGTTTCAAGTTGGTTGTCACCGCAGCCTACCATATGATGCAGGCTGCGGATGTGCGTTCGTATTTAATGCGATAGGCAAGCTGCTGTTTGAGTCCTCGATATCCTCTCGGTCATTTCAGCTTTCGAAGATGCGTTTGGCTCTTGTGACGTCAATCGTTGCACTGGCCGTGGTGGCCGCTGCCGCCACTCAGCGTACTAAGCCGAGCCTTAGCAAGACGATCCCTATCGCCAAACGCTCTGCATTTATCAACGCTGACAAGACTGTCAATTTTGATGCACTGAACTCTCATGTAGCATCCGTCAATGCGTACGTCATTTGTGCTGTTGCCTTTTATTCTCTCATAAGGCGGTTCTAGTAAGATCCTCCGAGGCTTCGATAATTATCATGTAAACACCGGGCAACCGCACCCCAATGCTCTGAATGGGACCAGAAAGCGTGGAGCCAACGTAGCCATGACTGAAGGTAACGACGCTATAGTTTGGTATGGCACCATTTCGGTCGGCAGTCCTGCTAAGTCTTTCACTGGTAGCCTGAGTTTTTTTCTGCCTTTCTTTCATATCTTTGCTCTAACATCTGTCTTAGTCGATTTCGACACAGGTTCTGCGTAGGTATTTTCAGACAAATACACTCCATTCTTTTATTCAAATCGACACAGCGATCTGATATTGCCGTCGTCTTCCTGTGGTTCGACCTGTGCCGGCCACACTCTTTGGGACCCAAGTTCGTCTTCAACCGCGAAACATTTGGACGGGACATTCAGCATCAAGTATGGGGATGGATCCAGTATCTCTGGTGAGAAGTACACTGATACCGTATCCATTGCGGGCTTTACCGTATGTTTCCTATGGCTTGCGACATGAGCACCTCTGACGGCCACCTAGGCGACCACACAGACCCTTGGTGCTGCGAATGAATACTCGTCCGGCTTCGATATCTCTCGGTTCCCTCCAGACGGTGTGATGGGAATGGGTTTTCAGTCCCTCTCGTCTTATGGGGCGAGCCCCGTATTCGAGACGCTCGTTAATGAGGGAGCGGTAACCGATTCGGTTTTTTCTTTCAAGCTCACTTCTCCAGGAGGCGAGCTGTGCATAGGAGGATCAGACACAGATCTCTACACTGGAAGTTTCACCTACACCCCTGTAACAGTACAGGTGAGCCGAAGTTCAATATTCAATGTTCATGGGTGTTCATAGACCGACTGGGCTACCAGGCTCACTGGCAGGTGACAATGGACAGCGTTCAAGGAAACGGCAAGACTCTTCTAAGTGATATAGACTGTATCATTGACACCGGTACCTCCTTCATCATTGGCACCCCGTCACAAGTCAAGGGTCTGTATGATTCCCTTGGTGGTACAGCTGCACCGAGCGTTGGAGAGGGTTACTATACTTGTGAGATCTGCTCTAGTTTGGACCGTTTGGCACTTGGGCTCCATTGACACTCTGTAGTCCCGTGCAGTTCATTCCCCACCATAAGCTTTACTTTTGACGGAACTGAGTTCACCATTCCTGCTTCGGTCCTCAACATCGGGCAAATTTCTCCTAGCTCGTCTGACTGCGCCAGCGGTATTATCGGTCAGAACGCCGTTTCATGTAAGTTTTCCTATCCGAACTTCTTGCAGGACCCCGCGCTGACCACTGAATCCCTTCGTTCTTTGTGACTAGCAACATGGATCATCGGCGATCTATTTCTCCAGGGTGTCTACACTACGTTCGACTATGGTAACTTGCGAGTCGGATTTGCAGAACTTGCTTGATTTTTGTCACATAATGGCTGCCAGTGTCCAAAGATGGGAAATGGAGTGTTGTAGATTGCTCTTTTAATTTTTGCACAACGAAGAACGAGTAATCAAATTGGGCGGATGATTTTACCTACTTAGTCTGGTGATCGGCCCGAGACTCTATGAGGTTGCTGTGTTGAGAGGCAAACCGTTGATAGCTGTTCGTTTCACATTAATGGGAAAAAAATGGCGCCAGTGGGAAGCTGAAACTTGAATTGTTCAAGAACCAATAGCAGCACGATTCTCAAGCGTGCCAAGAGTACAAGGTATAACTTGGATCTCGAACGAGGGTGCGAGGCACTGGACGCAATTGGTACCGTTGACTTTGCACTGGCTCAAAGCACTCGAGCTGCCTGAAACTTTCCCCGAGTCCTTCAAGCTGGACATGATCAGCTGATACGACTGTCCGACTAAGGTAAGTTATTTGTTTCAACCGGAAGCTAATAACCTACCATAGATACCGTCGCTCATAGGTTACCCGCGGCTGGTTGGCAGCAGATATACTTGTCACTTGTTTGGCAACAGTAACTTCTTTTACCACTTCTTTTTGAATGTTTGAGTCTACCGTTGCCTCGCTGAACAGGGATTTTCAAGTTCTGCGATTCGAACCCGAACAGTTCTCGCAGTACAAAACAGGTGAATACATTTGAATCTTTGTCCGCACGTTTCATAGGACAGTTAGGTGGGCGATCCATTACTTATGTCTCGCTGTTCAACACACATGTTCGATCTTATCGCCCTTGTCGACCCTTGGTCCAAGGTCTCGTCCCACCGTTCTCTCGAACACCTCCAGCATGAACGTGAAGAGAGACCTTGTAAGGGCTGCGTCCCAACGCCCCTTGGAAGACTCATCTCGAATGAAAGCGTGTTGAGCTTGTACCTCCAGGAACTGAGGAAATAGCCCCATTAGTACAACCTCGAAACACAGGTCGAACGGTACGGACCGAGCAAGCGACGTTGGCGTCCTCGAGCGTCTTCCTGATGAGATCGCGGCCTACACGAGGCACATGCGTATCCTTCACCGCTCATGAGCCAAACACCATTGAGAAATAACGCGATGGGTCATAGTACCTGCTTCCCGAAAATCATCTAGAATGATCCTATTTGGGTGGGGATGACTTGATGTGACACAAAGTACTGCTCACCACAAGCTCTCCTTTTATGTCTCCCTTTCGGACTCGCTCGATGGAGTCGTCGCTCTTGCCTTTTCCGAGCGTCGCACTGTGAATGTCCGTTGCAAAGAAACACACCGAAGACAGTACTCGGGGGTCAAATGCAGCCTGGAAGTGAGTTTGACAATTCAATAGCAAGTCTTTGACAAGAACGATCAATATCGCACACGGAAGGCCTTGGTGTAGTAGGTGAGACACGTCGGCCGACTCGGAGCCCAAACAGTAGAACAACTTACCAAGTGTCCTCCTAGGCACATTCCGGTCGCTTCAAAGAAAATTCGTCAAGTGCAAACCAAAGTGTCAGACGATGCGACCCCACGGACCCGCAATACGGCCAGTGCAATTCGGATGAGATACAAGTAGATCTACAGAAAGCGTGGCGTCCTTTGGTCGACGCAGGTTCAGCATATTCGGCCGAGAACTTGAAAATAGATAGGGGTTACCTCATCATACCCGGCCACTGATTTCTCGATCTATGGGTGTCGTGTATCAACGAGACGGATCAGCCGCCATATCCGAATCTTCACCTTATATTTGTTACCCCGATCCGTTCCTACGTTTCGTGGATCTGAGCGAAAAAAAAGGTGGGAGATAAGAGTCGACACGACGCACCCTCTGTATCGTATGGGATTGGCTCAGGTCCCTCGAACTCGTGAAAGCTCGATGGACATGCTGAACATCGTTCGTATGAGAGACCGCGCGATCGCGAGAACAATGGTACTGAGACTCACCGACGACATATCCGTGGCTTGCGATCTGTCCAGCAAACCTCTCGACTGGTCCGGTCACTTGGTAAATCTCGCTGGCGGGCGTGCATTAATGGAGAGAGGTCAGGTATCCCGCCTCCGGCACGCACCTGAAGCAGACGACGCCTGTCCATGACGTTTTGTAAGATGGTAATGCACACACAAAGGGAAGCGACGTACCTGGAAACTTGGCCTGGGGGTAGTTTGGCACGACGGGAGCGATCACAAAGATCCGGATTGGTTTCCCGTCGAGCTGGCTGGGAACGTCGTGGTGACTCTTGGTGATCAGCATGGTGGGGGAACGGTGAGAGTCTTGCTCCAGATCAGTTCCAGTGCGCCCATTATCCGAGTCCAGTGGTTGCAGTCGGATCAACTTCCAAACATAGGTAACAGCCAACATTCATGGCAAGAAGAGAACTCATTAGGTACGTTATGGATCGTGAACCAACTGTCCCTTGTTCGAATTACAGTGGCGGATGCAGCCTAGCACCGAGTACTAGACACGAAAAGATCTGTTAGATATGCTAGTACAATGATATTTAGTGACGCCTGATAATCGATAATTCTCCGACGATACCTGTAAGCTAAAATATGTTCCAAGCAACGACATCGAAAGATGAAATATGAAAGAGTCCCTCACTCAAGCCCACAACCTACCCAGGACGCTCGTCCTCCCTCCCGAATTCGAGCCCCCGAGAAGCAAACCCATACCGCCCTGGATAGCCATGCTAACGGGACGCATCGGCGCTGAGTCGTATACATGCGGGCAAGGCTGTGGAAGTGGCTCGACATCGTTAACTGATCTGTCCAAATCCTTCTCGAATCGCGAAGGCCTTCTGGGTGAGCGTCCCAGCTCGTCCAACTGTGGTGGGTCAAACATTCTTCGTGCGGTTTTGAGCCGTGTCAGTATGTGTTCGTACAATGCAATTTCTCCGTCAAGGTGGTCCTTTGTCAGGTTGGCGAAGTCCTCGGTTTTTTGCGTATGATAGGCGTCCAGTTCGGACATGGTGGCGTTCAGAACTGTTTCGCAACGGGAGGCAATGTCGTCATTCGGCTGGTGGTTAAATCAGTCATGGGAAGTGGGCTCAGGCACAGATCGCATACATTGCTGCCAGTGGCCTCCGCATAGCGTGTGTACGTGGAACGATGGGTCTCTATGACTCCCTTCAGGCACTCGATCAGTATTTAAATGGACCTCATTTCGCAGAACACACCTGATAAGTCATGAACGGGTGAGCGACGCTCTTGAACGCTTCATGAGTCGCAAGCTGCCTCCTCCTGGCCTGAAGCGATCCTGAGCAAGGAGAACGCATACAATGACCTGACACTAACATGGTCATCGTACAAATCTGCTACGCTCTGTAACGTCTCTGCGGTTTTCTGAAACGCCTTCGTAAACTTGAGACACTCTGCCTCCGGCGTCAGTAACCTCTCTCAGGATCCGGACTGTCTTATTCACCCTGACAATCGTCACGCCAACACCAGGCACCGTCATTGTTGAAAAGATCCCGCAGTTGTGGGGTCGCGTTTTCTTCCTCGACAGCACCGAGAGCCGCCGTGGATGATAATGGCTTTGCAGTGATAAGAGACAACAGTGAGTAGGAAAGCAGTCGCTCGGCTTTGGACATTTCTGTACGCATCATGGCCAATCATTGTCGAAAGCATCTGAACTGAACACGAACACATACCTATCCGCGCTTCCCTCACTCGACCGAACGTGTTTCTCAACCCCTGCACGCCCTTGCCGACGGCTCGTACATGGTTGTCGAACTTGTTGATCGTCTCTGAAGCGTCCTGAGCGTCAAAATTGAACGCTGGATGGAACACATGCGCAAAGAAGGATGGCCCAGCGGCGGGCATCGAAAAAAATTGCGGCGTCAACCGTTTCCACTCCTACGAGTGTTAGGGACGTTCAGCAGGTTCTTAATCATCACTCGGTGCAAAGGGAGAGACCGCTCACCAAGTCATCCTCGCAACCGAGGAAAGAAGTAACGACCTCTGCATAACGAGCGATGGGGTGGCGCACGATACGGTCGAGGTATCGTTCCAAGTCTCCTCGTCGGGCTTCGACGAACGCGGCATTGAACCGACCTGCGTATTGCTTTTCGGGAAGGGGCGGTAGTGCGATTCCGGGAAGTCGCTTGAGCAACGAAGTATGAAGAATGACAAAGTGGGAAAAGCGTCGCTGGACGGTGATATATACAGGAGAAGATGGACGGACTGCCTCGTCACCGCCCTCTTTGTGCTCCAGGGACTGGACGAGAGAGGTGACGCTGTATACGGTATAAGCTCCAGAAAGGCCAGAAGTTCGCTTCGACGGCGAATGTACCAAGACACGGAACCCCGGGATCTTGGACTGCCATGCGGGACCTTCGTCCACGAAATGTCTGTCGGATTCCCCAATTCCTAGCCTGTTGCGTCGAAGGTCCTCCACGACAGAATCTGTGGTTGTAAAGCGGCCATGAGAAACTGGAACAGAGGTCGTAGGTTCTTCTTCAGCGTCTGGAGCGCCTTTGAGGACCCATTCTTCTGCACCACTGGTGACGAAACCAGAGAATCGATTGATGGTCTTCCCACCAAGCAGTCGCTGCCGGAAACTCGGAAGCGCGTTCGGCCTTTCTCCTGTCGTCTGTGCAAGGATCTGAGAGAAGTCTAATTCAGCGGTGTCCTTGGATGACGAACGAAGAGTGACGGTGTCGGTGGACAACTCCTTCGGCGAAGAGAGGAAGTCGACCGTGAGCTAAATCGCGTGCGTAGCGTCAGAAGGTCCGTGCATCGCCAATAGCCGACTCGGACCTACCGTGTAGTAAGTTGCAGGCAACAAACCAATCTTCCCTTCCTCAGTCTTCACGAGGCTCCATCCATCCCCAACGTCTTGCTTCAGAACCTCGAGCTCGTCCCCAGCTTCGACAGCAAGTTCCCTGAACTCCACCTTCCCCTCGAACTGGTAAAGCGCACGCGCAGACAAACCTCGTCGTCCCCGGGCCTCTGGTCGATCGGCAGGTTCGTCATCGGAGAGCGATCCTCGATCTAGGTGCTCTGCCCACGCTGCAGACGAGTTTATACCAGCATCAAATTCGTGATCGGAGCGAGGTCTTGGGTCAAACGCGGGTATCCTAGTGACAACAGGCGTCGAACTCTGCTTTGTCGTACGAGGAAGGGTCGTCATCGCGCAGAACGCTCCCAATGGCGGGCCAGGGGCGGGGACCGGAGTGTATATATACTCTGGTTGCCTAACCCGATCCAAAATGCAAATAAATGTGACATTGCCCGACTCCACTCGATCCGTGGAAAGGTCATGATGTTGCCAGTCACATACCACACACTTCTTGGTCTCTTTGTCACTGTAGCACCGCTTCATTGCACGCAAAACGTGGAATGCTCTCATGGCGAGTCACATCTACCGTCCGACAGCGACAGGGCCGACCTGGCCTGAAGGAGGTATGTCACGGTACCAGGTAGTGCATCGAGCGCCAAATTTAGCGCCACTTCTCTTAGGAGAGTTCACACTTGTACGCGAAGCCAAACATTTCGCATTCACCTACTTCGAGATTTATGAATCTACTTGCAGTCGGGGAACCCGAGACTGCCAAATCCAGTCCAAGAAGGGTGACATGCACGGAAGTGATGTGTCTTGTCAATCTCCTGCAGGTCATTGATGTCCTCCTGGGTCAGATCTACGATCTTGGCGTTGCCTGTGCACACAAAGTCAGCGCACACGCATCCGGGCAGGACTCTGCTGACTTACTGAGGATACGCTCGTTTGTCACCGACTTGGGCAACACTACGAATCAAACTAGAATCACCAAGTTTTGTAAGAAGCACTTTGGTATGACCCACCAGTATGCAGAGGCTTGTTGGCCTGCAAGGAAACCAACACGTTGGCAGGCGAGACACCATACTTGTTGGCGATTCTGTTGACCACCTCGTTCTTCAACAGAGGAGAGTTGTCAGAACCAAGAGGGGAGTATGCCGTCAATGCGATTCCTTTCTCCTGACAGAATTCCACGACATCGTGTTGTGGGCAAGACCTTGGGGGGCGTTGTAACATGCCTCGTCATGATTGTGTTACATGTGTTACTGATTATCAGACACTTACGGGTGGAGTTCAATCTGGTTCACTGCAGGAACAACCCGAGCGACCTTCAAGAGGCGCTCGAGGTACTCAACAGAGAAGTTAGACACGCCTAATAGCAAGACGCGAATCAAATATTTTCCCTAGAGTAATTCTTTTTGACTCACCAATCGCCTTGACCTTATCTGGGTGGTCAGTGTAAAGATCCTCCATCACCTTCCAGGTATCAAGCCAATCGTGTCCCTTGTCTGCCTTTCCGTCTTGCGTCATAGGGGCTGGCCAATGCATCAACCCTGGGTGACGCTTTATGAGTATCCGCAGCACGGTAAACCCACGAAAATGCGATACATACACAGGTCGATGTAAGGCGTATCGAGCTTCCTGAGCGACGACTGGAGTGCTGCCGTCGGATTCCTTTGGTCTGGGTTGTCGAGCTTGGTCGTCAGGAAGATCTGTTCTCTCGGAACCCCGGA
Source organism: Leccinum subgranulosum (assembly GCA_038091575.1). Lineage (NCBI taxonomy): Eukaryota > Fungi > Basidiomycota > Agaricomycetes > Boletales > Boletaceae > Leccinum > Leccinum subgranulosum. The sequence continues at coordinate 122,536 of JBBPOS010000006.1, read as the reverse complement.
TGCTTTGATGCCTTGCCCGACTTCCGTCTCGTTCTGGTATCCGGCTGCAGTGTCAATGTGTTTGTACCCATTCTTCAGCGCATACTCCACTGCATGCTCGACTTGGCCTGGCTTGGACTTCCAGGTGCCTGATGAAAAAGGGTTAGTGGAGTCCATCACATGTGATTCAAGGGCCTGATCTACCAAGACCAAAGGTAGGCATGAGTGCCCCCGTGTTGAGTTTAACAGAAGTGGTAGCAGGCATGTTGGGAATGTGATTTTACGACTTTCAGCAGTCGTTTTTATACTGTTGTTCTACCCCCTTCAAGTACCTCATGCACTCGCTACCTGGTTATTTTTACTGGAATTCGGATATCGCCACGGATCAACTATATCACAGGGTCCATGCTATCTTTACACACTCCACCGTGTTCACATGTTTACTCCATCAATAATGTTATCCACAAGCTTATTTACAGTCTGAGAAACCAAGGCCACCCCAACCTGTCCAGGAGGGATGGCACGCACGGAAGTGGTGTGTTTGGTCGATTGTGTCCAGTTCTGCGATGTCTTCCGTTGTGAGATCGATGATCTTCCCATTGCCTGAAAACCCGATCAGTTTATTAGTATCGGAGCAGATGGTCAACTCACTCAAGATACGAGAGTTGGTGACAGACTTGGGGAGTACTATTTGGATAGACGCGAATAAGCGGCGATTTCAGTAAACACTGTCATCCTTACCAGTGTGGAACGGCTTGTTGGCGTGCAGCGAGATCAGGACGGTAGCAGGGTGAACACCATACTTTGCAGCAATCTTGCCGACGACGGGGTTCGTGAGTAGGGGAGAGTTGTCAGATCCCAAGGGGGAGTACGCAGTGATGACAATTCCTTTCTTCATGCATAGGTCAACCACATCTTTCTGAGGGCAGGACCTGCGCGGGAGTCATGTAAGTAAGGTAGGCCATTGAAGCATTGGATTCCGTACGGATGAAGTTCAATCTGGTCGACGGCAGGAACGACTCTTGCGACCTCGAGAAGTCTCTCGAGGAACTCTACAGAAAAGTTGGAAACCCCTGAAGAAAAAAAAATTGATTGAAAACGTAGCAAGTCACCAACGTCGGCGCGTACCAATGGCTTTCACTTTGTCACGGTTGGCAAGGTAAACGTTTTCCATGGACTTCCACGTGTCAATCCAATCGAGGGTCTTGTCTGCAACCAGTCTGCCAGACGCATCCTTCCTCATGGGTGCGGGCCAGTGCATCAACCCTAGTTATTGATTTGTCTCGTTTTCAGTAAACGAACTCCGGTGATGAACAACAACAACACTCACACAGATCAATGTAGGGCGTATCAAGCTGCTTCAAGGAATAATTCAATGCATTGAGAGCATCCTTGTGGCAATCGTTGAATAGTTTGGTAGTCAAGAAGATCTGCTCTCTAGGTACGGCAGATGCCTTGATGCCTTGGCCAACCTCCTTTTCGTTATCGTAGGCAGTGGCGGTATCAATGTGAGTATAACCGTTCTTCAGAGCAAACTCGACGGCGTGCTCGACTTGGCCAGGCTGTGATTTCCAGGTTCCTTGTTGTGCCATCATGGTCAGCAGACGCAAACAAAAGGCTGAGAAAGAGTAAGCATACCGAGCCCGACGGTGGGCATGATAGCCCCGGTGTTCAACGTGACAGAGGTTGTTGCTGGCATTTCTGTGTAAGACAAGTGGATGAGAGTCTAACTGAGCGAGGGGCACCTTATTATAAGTAAGACCAACGGACGGCCCCGGGCCGGAGACCCGCCAGGAAGCCGTTCTCACTAAGCATTCAATTCATCGGACTTTTCTCGGAAGGGCCCCGTGAGTGATGATGTTAACGAAAGGTCCACGGACACCCGGGGATGATTAATGTGATGCGAGTGATTATATCAATCCCGTGTACAATGTTATCAATGACATCACCAACACACCTCGGCGAAAAACAGCCCGAGCCACGCGCTTGCGATACACCAGCACAGCCACACGACAAGCCGCCGACACCCCTGCCATTCTATCCAGACCCACATCCGCACGATGGCCTCTATCCCACCCATCCGATGTGTTTTGTCATTTATTATTTCCTCAGGCCGAGACGTTGCTGTTTTTCGCATGAGAATATTGTACCATGCCATACCAACACCCGCTCCAACCAGCGGAATCTGGGGCACCCAAAATGGCAGCCGGATATCACCGCCCGGATCGCGTGCAAATGGGTCATCGTTAAGGGCTATCGATGTGCCAATCGTAGCGCGGAGGATTCTCTCCTGAAAAACAGTTGGTATGTCTGGACGCAAAATCGAACCCCGCCCTATCCCAAGTAGGTCAGCATCACCGGCGTCCAGCGCAGTCTGTAGGTGCGCTGGCGAGCGAAGACCGCCTGTAAGCAAAACTAATGGTGCACTCAAACCCGTCAGAGGATTCGTTCTTAGACATTCTCGTGCCTTATGGGCAAACCGAGTGAAGAATGCCTGACGAGGACTCGTTCCCTTGGTAGATGCAAAATCTGCAGCCGGATTGAGCTTTGGAGTGCGGACGCAGACATCATCGGCACTCGCCTGGCGACTCATAATCACCTCCACTTATCTCGATAAAGTCTATCATTCCCCAGAGTGCCATTGCGCGTATGTGATAAAGGACACGCTGGGTCTCCGTTGACACTCTTTCGTCCGAAGGACGCTCGCCCGTCTCTATGTAATCTGCAGAGTTAATTTTAACGCCAATAACAAACTCTTTGGGAACGATGGCACGGATGCCCCCGACGATTTCTCGCACCATACGGAGTGCGTTGTCGGATCCAACCGAATACCCGTCTCGTCGAACATTGCTCTACAAAACGCGAAATGTCAATCGCTTTCGTGTAATAAAACAGTTGGTAGATACCTTGGGATTAAGAAATTGGGCAAGAAGATCTGGCGGGGGAGTTGAATATATATTCAAGAGTGCCATAAAATGACCCACACCCATGTGCACAGTGAAGCTGGACTCCATCGAACCCGGCTTCGAGAGCAGTCAATGCACCTCTGATAAATGCCTGCTGCACCCGTTTGATGTCATCCAGCGTCATCTCTCGCGGTCGCTGGAACAATGCGAGCATATACGGATGCGGTATGCCCAGCAGGCCCAGACACGCAACCCCGTCGTGTGACGGAACGTGCTTGTTCTTCGAGCCGAGGCGGACTGGACTCGGTGCCACGGGAGGAACACCTAATCTACGACCCCCAATGATATTTGGAGACTGTCGACCGCTGTGAGAGAGCTGCATGATAGCCAAGGGGCGTCCCGACGATGGACTACGCGTATCTTCCCCATGGATGGTCTGCGCCAGCTTCCTGAACGGCGCCAAGGTCTCCTGGTTGAGTACTTCGGGAACCACGATGTCGCGTCCCAGTGTCAGATGGTCCCGCGAAACTTGGACGTTTCCGGTGATGATCATCCCCCAGTCGTGCTTCGCCCACTCGGCGTAGAGACGCATGTGGTACTCGTTGGGAGGACCACCGAACATTGTTGCGAGGTGCTCGTACAGTGCGACCTACGCGCAAAAGTGTAGCGAACTGAGAGTAAAGTAGGAACTGCACGAACCTTGGTCAATCTATTGGTCATTGTGCGACCGCTGCACGGGAGGGTGACCGGCGCAAAAATGTCGGCGCTCATGACTCCTACTACAATGGTAGTGAATATGGCATGAAGAGCGGGATCAAAACAACGTTCGCACGGGCCATGTCTACCGGTCCCCGCCTCCCGTCTGTACTCAAGTCAAGGCCCACAACCCAAGACGGTGAGCAGCGTAGTCTGTATCGTATACATTGGCTAACATTTTGCTCAGCGACGACCGTCCAGAAAGACATCGACGCCGGCCTTGGCTGGGTGACATCTCCTGGCGAGTACGTCTCTGTTGTCCATACCCAGAACACCACCTACTGAGCAACTGAACAGAACGCCAATCTTTATCTGCGCATTTCAAGGTACTAATTCTCTACCAAACTATATATGCTCTGACACGTCCAAGACTGTAATAGGCTGTTTCCGTCTCGTGAGCGCGTGATGCTCCATCGCAAGCGCGATCATGATTCCGAGGATGACCGGGACATCCTGACATGGAACGAGTAACAAAATCAAAGCTTGCGACCATGTACTGCTGGCATTGTGTATTCCTATCGCTCTCAATCGTAACCTTTCCCGCTTCTCTGCTTCGTTCTCTTTCCCTTTTTATGATGCTTCTTTCCGAACCCCTCTCCGCCCATAACCATAGCAGCTGGTGCGAGGAGTGTGCCATCATTCGCTACCATATTCTGATGCGGATATAACCTCCCCCTGGTAAATGCTTGCCCATGTTGTGCAGCCCCTTGCACGAACGGACGCGATGAAAGCGAGCCGTTTTGTGTAAAAAACTGATCGTCCAGCGCCAGGGTTTTCGCACCGCCTGTTTGGCCCGTTGGAATGGGGTCGTGACCTGGCGAAATAGCAGTCGAAGATACTGGGACTGCAGGAACGTATGTATCTGCGCCCTTCACGACACGCGTGACAGGCGCCCGTTTCTTCCCTGCAGCGCGAAGGAGTGACAGCTCATGCGTTCGTTTGTTGAACGACTCCTCTGGCGTTTCTGGAGGCGGATGACAGAATAACAGTTTCCCGTTCACATAATCCTTGAGGATGTATCTCGCTGCTCTTGCTTCGTCTGGATTGCCCTGCCCAGAACGCATAAAGCCTCGTCCGACTGTCGGGTGCGCACATACTCATTAGAAGAAGAATCTCACGCGTAAGAGAACGCTTACTGGCATGTGCAATGAGCAAATCTTCTGCCGTCGCGTTGCCATCCCCGCCCTCCTCGACATTGCTCGTCTTGATATTCAAACCGTACAATGCTTCCAGAACGTTCCTGGGTATTCTTTTCACGACAAGACCAACAGGCCCGGTATGTTCTCGCATTTGATCAATAGGAAGCACGCCGTCGCAAACCAAAGCCGCCTTTGTCGTGGCAAATTGCGGGAAGACTAGACCCGGACAGTCGCATAAGACAATGGTCGGAGAAAGGTGAATGGTTTGGAAATGTTTGGTTTTGCCTGGCGTGGAGGAGACGCTAACTTTCTTCTCCCCAAGCAGAGCATTGATCGTACTCGATTTCCCGACATTGGGATAACCAACGAGACCCACTACGAGTTTTGCCGGTGCTTCGCCCATAGGGCCCTTAAAACCTGGAACGATCCTATCAAGTAGCAGTCTAATGCAGAAGGGGAGCACTCCTTACTCGAAAGATCTGGTGCAGCAGAGATGAACAAATCTTCGAGTTCCAGCACGGTGAGAACCTTGGTCCTAGGATCCCGCCCATCAGGAGTATCCTCTTCCGTAGGCACAAACTTGTATTTTTCGTCATCCGAATTTTCCTCGATGTCAGAATCTGGTGATACATCGTTTTCTTCGTTAGGGCCGTCTGGCGTATGAGGGCCTTCCGAGTCGGAAGAAGACTCCGCTTCATCAGCTGTGTTAGAGTCCGCTCCCTGTTGATCCACGTCTGCGTCTGACCATTGTTGAGAAGCACTAGATTCTCCTTCGTGTCGTACCAGGGAATCACGCCGTGCTTGCTGTAAAGCAGCGGCGTTGGTGGCAGAGAAGAATGCAAACTGGACCCCTTGCTTCTCAAAGTAATCGGCCCATATTCGTCTATCACCCCACAGTCAACGTGAGCACGCATGCACGATATCTAGAAGTCGGCTGCAGCCTACCTTTGTGTAGCGGTCAATAAATCAGCTTTATTGATCAACAACAAGCTTTTCCGGAGCCCTTTACCGGTCCCGGCCTCGCCTTCTGCTCCCTCTACGTCTTGCACGTAAGACTCGAGGTCCTCGCATCGGAACCTTAAAGGGTTGCGTGCGTCGACGATCTGTACCACGAGGTGGGAACGCTCAAGTACGCGCCAGAGCTGGCGCCATACTTCGATATTACGCTCAAAAGGCGTGAGGACGAACTTTTCTTCCTCCTGTAACCTGTCCGCACACGCAGTCAATAGTACCACGTTATTCCCAAACTAGATAACGGGCAATGCACATACTGTGCTAGTCCTCTCCTCCAGTCCAAAAATGCGTCCTTTTCCTGACGATCAAGTTGAGTGGTAGTTATGGTCTTCGTCCAAGGCGGTCTTCTGGGAACTCTGAGCCGTTGTTTGTTGGCCTGGTGTTTTCTGAGCGTCGATTGTTCCTCCGCCTCTGAGAGAAGGTAGGGATTGTGGGTTGACGTCGATTGTATGATTTTAACGTTGCGACGCTCTGGGATGTAACTCAGATGAGAACAAAGGATGAATGAGAGGTCAAATCGTTGCGTACCAGCTGTGAATTCTGTGCCCGCCAACTGAGCGGTGTTGAGAAATTCTTCGAGATCCCGTTCTTGGGTAACGGATTTCAGACGAGATGCCGACTCCAGATCCGTGGTATACTGTATATAACTATGAGCATGTGGATACGGTAAGGACATCAAAAAGGACATACAAGGCCTGATTCCTGCCTATCACGGGCATCTTTGACTTTGCGGTTGATGATCGCTCGACCAAGGCCAGTCGGATTCTGGTTTTTCTGTCTCGCAGGCTGCAGGTGGTTATTTTATAGGCTGATAACTAATGTACGCGCATGCGCTTACCATTAGATAGGCCGAGCAGGAGCAGTTGGGTTGAGCATCATATCACGCACGGGTGATGCTGATTAAGGGTCTTGCTGGTGACCGTTCTGGGAAATACCCCTGAGTGACTAATCTAGATTCACTACAAACAGTTACTGTAGTTTGCTAAGGTATAACAATTAGAAAGCACGGTAGTAAATAGATGGCGACGACTCGGACAGGCTTCATATACATATATGTTACGAACGCGCCTGAAACACCTCAAAGTACGCAGTGTACTCGTCCGGTGTCATGAGCTCCTGGTCCTCCTCTGTAACCTCTGAAAACGGTTTCGGAACGCCATTCACTGGTGAAAATGAGGATCAGTTGCCTTGCATAGATGTACAAAATCCATACCAGATACGAGCGGTTCATCATCCCCGCGACCGGTGCCTCGACTACCAAACCCATTGGTATCAGGCGGTTCAGGTTCTAATTTCACAAGTTTCTTCGGCGTAGTTCCCTCGTCTTCCTCAGAACGAGATCTTTTTCGAAATCCATTGAGTATATCCAGCTGCGGAATCGAAGGTTTTGGCTCTTCTTCATCATCCTCTAGTTCCTCACTCCCCAGTCCTGACGGCGTTGCTTGAGTAGAAGCTGCGTTAGAAGCGGCCAACGAAGCATAATACTGTTCATAATCTGTGCCAGAAAAAATGAATCCACGAAGTGACTAAGGCCGTCTGACCTACAATCTGCCTCTGTATTCACTTCTGGCTTGACGTCTTCGACCGGCCGGGCAACCTGCACCGGTCGTGATGTTGATGGGCCAATGGTCCCCAATCCTTTCAATGAGTCGTCGCCGGAAGGTAAGGGAGCTTGTACGGTCATTGCTCGAGCGGTCTCCTGAATGCCAAGAGCCGTGAGATCCCCCGAGATAGTACTTTTGAGATGCCACGCAGGAAGGAGGTTTTGTTGTCGTTTCGCCGCTGCCTCCGCGTCTCGTTCTTGCCGCCTTGTCATCTCGTCTTTGTCTAATGACATGACGATCCCGATGCCTTCGTCTTGCCGACCAGAACCCGAGGAACCAGCTACTTTGAGACCCGACGACTGACCAGCCTTCTGCTTCTCCGGATCCACGACGTTGTTTTTTACCCACGATGATACATCAAGTCTGCCAGATAAATTGGTACCAGCTTCAGATAATGTCAGAAATGACTTACGCAGGAAGAACCATGGACTCCGTCTTCCGTAACCCCTCAATAATAAAACGCATTGCACGATTGAAGCGTTGCATTCGGTCCTGACTACCCCTCACAGATTCGGCGTTTTCATTGTCGATGACTTCCCCTTGGCAGATCTCGCAGACGAAGATTCCTCTGGCGAAATCCATGAGTTTGTCGACCTCGAGCGGTGTGTACGACTTGCCACATTGCGGACAGATGTACCCTTTGTTGTCCAGTTCCTGTTAGGGAAAGGACCAAGTTAATCGTACTGAACTCTCAAAATGTCAAGACGAACATTGCGGAGGCCGGAATCAATGATTCTTCGCATTTCGGCGATTCGCCACTTGACTACATCGCAGAAATTCTTGTAGTCGATGTAGTAGTATTGCTTGCCCACGGATCTTTGGGCACCCTCTTTGAGTTCGTTCTGACGGTAGCTGGGGCGATTATAATGCGTCAAAAACGGGGAAACTCAAAAGCAATGCGACTCACACGTGCACGAGACCGTCATTTCCGAGGACAGCCATCAACTTGTTCAGCTCTTTGGCCTGTAATCCCATTCGCCCGGCCAGGTCATCGTCTTTGAGGCTGCAATTTACAAGGTTAGGATGGCTCCGTGTTTCTACTGTGTTAATACTTACACAGGGTGTCGAGCGAGCTGGTCCAAGATTATGATATACTTAGGTTCGTAAAATCCACGCGCGACGTGCTGAACGAGGAGATGAAGTGTATCTTGTTCTTCCTTCGTTGACATGAGCTCATGGAGAGAACTTCAGTTGCTTACGTCATCATGTACACTCACCTTCCGCACTACTAATCTCCCATCACAACATCTAGTCTTGACTCGTCCGACGACATGCAAGTAACACCTCAACAGTAGACCCATCTCAGTCCAGCTCACATTTCCACTGCAGGTCTTACAGAAAACGTCCGGGCTTTGACATTGATGGTGGTGACGAAGTACATTATCCCACCCGGCCAGTTGACAAAGACAAGGCCGAGCAAGAGCTCGTAATTAACATCAAGAAAGCTACCAGCCCAGAAGAGACTGCCCCGAAACAGAAACACGTCCGAAGTATGTTCACGGCATTTTCTATTTCGATCTTGAGGTCTTGACTGAGTTACAGAATGCATCGTATACACCTGGGATTACCATAGTTCAGTGTCATTTTGGAGTGGCCTACGCGTTCAGCCCATACTATCCGACGAAGTACAAACATTCAAGGCGCTCATCACTGTCCACAAAGTGCTACAGGAGGGTCACCCTAACGTACGTCCTCGGTCCAAAGTAAATCAACTTCCATCCCGGCTCATCTTCTCGAAACATAGACCATCAAGGAAGCTCATGGACAGACGGGATGGCTTGAGACATGCGCTCGCACCGTTTCTAGTGATGGCCAGCGAGGTTTGTTTGTTCCACCTCCCGCACAGGAATCGTCTAACGTAATACTAGGATACGGGTCTTTAATCCGGACATACGTCCAATTTATTCTGGCTAAGCTTCGCTTTCATCGTCTTCGCCCAGAATTCAATGGCCTATTCGAATATGAGGAGTATATCTCCCTGAAGGGCATCGATGATCCCAATGAAGGGTGAGCACCATAAATCGACTCACTCTCAATGGCTCAAAGAACCGTAGATATGAGACTATTACTGATCTTATGGGTCTGCAAGACCAGATCGAGTCCTTCCAAAGGATGGTTTTCGCGCACTTCAGGTATTCAGGCAACAACGAGTGTCGAATTTCTTCCTTGGTACCACTCGTCAAGGAGAGTTGGGGCATCTACAGGTTTATAACGAGTATGCTGCGCGCGCTCTATCGACGTAAGGTTTTCATTTTATTTCATAGCAGTTGTTGATCTTCAACAGGAACGAACGACCACGAGGCATTGGAGCCACTGCTTGAGCGTTTCAACGCACAACACTATAATTTACGCAAATTTTACTACGAGTGTTCTAATCTTAAGTATCTGACTGGTCTCATTAATGTGCCCAAGCTGGGTCAGGTTAGGACGTTTCCGTCGTGATTTATTCATCCATTGACCAGTATACAATACTAGGAACCACCTAGTCTTTTCGATTCTGGTAACGCTCCGGATCTCCCAGCACGACCAACGACTGCCACTCCGGCCCCTCCACCAGCGCCATCTCCGGATCCTACTGCTCTCAACGAGCAAGCACGGATGCTCAAGGAATACGAAGACCAACAGGCTGCTCTGCGCGCTCAAAGAGAGGCTGAAGAACGGCAGAGACTGGAGCGCGAATCGCAGCAGCAACGTGAATTTGAACAGCGCCAACGAGATCAAGCCGAACGGGAACGTTTGGCGCAAGAACAACTCGTACAACAACAGGTGATCCAATACAACAACCAGGCTGCTCAGCAGGCGAGTGATTACCAAAGGGAATTGCTCGCAATGAGAGGCCAGTACGAGAGAGACCAACTCTTGCTCGAACAGTATGACCATGTAGGATTCTTGTCTCTTCTTCATTTCACGGGTATGCTTACACCTTGATTGTAGCGTGTTAAAGCGCTGGAAGGGGAACTCGCTGCCAGCACTGCAAATATCAACGCGCAGATGGCCTCGAAAGATGAGTTGATCAAGCAGTTGCAGGACCAGGTGACGCTTTGGCGCAATAAATATGAAGCACTGGCCAAGCTCTACAGCCAACTTAGAACCGAACACTTGGACATGCTTGCGAAATTCAAGCAGATGCAGCTCAAAGCCAACTCGGCCCAGGAAGCGGTCGATCGTATGGAGCGCATGGAGCGGGATCTGAAGACGAAGAACTTGGAGCTCGCGGACATGATTCGTGAGCGCGACCGGGCTCGCTTTGATGTCGACCGCCAAAAGTCATCGCACAAGGACGAGCTTGATCGCATGCGTCGCGAGCTCAATTTCGCCAACGAACGGGCAGAAGACGCTGCGCGATCGAAGAGTTCTGAGGTGTCCAGCGTTCTGGGCAAGTATAACCGTCAACTGAACGAACTCGAAGACTCCTTGAGGGTAATGCCTTAATCATACAGTTCCACGAAATGCTAATGATTTGGCAGGCGAAGCAACTTCAAATCGACGACTTGTTGGTTAAAGCGAATAACGCTCAGGGCGACTTGGAGCGCTTGCGCGAGGAGAAGGATCAAGAGATTATGATTCTGCAGGAGGGTATGGACAGCACTATTCAACAGTTGTCGGAAGCACAACAGGTAAATCGGTTCTATGCGTCATTCCTTCTGCGGTTTCCGATATCTCTTCTAGACCCAAGGCATTTCCGAGGAAGCGACCAACGCTCAGATCGACACCCTTATCTTGGACAACCGTAAGAAGCTGAATCAGATTATTGGTATGTCCACGTCTACGGCACACCGACCGACAGTGTTGTCTCACCATCTTGCAGACTCGATTTTGCAAGCATGCGTGCAAAAGGTCGATGACGCAATCTACGAGCTCGAGTCTCCTTCCCAAGCAGGCAACATCAACTCGACGCCCGAATATACTCTGTCTATGATTGAAAAGGCGGTCAACAACGCCACCGAGTTCGCCATCGTCTTCAACCTCCATCTTGGAGGCGATGTGGGGGGTGACTACGTTGATGTGATCAAGGGCGCCAACGAGTTCGCTCAGGTACTATCAGATGTTTTGATCAACTGCAAGGGAATTACCCGGCTTGCCAACGATGACGACGCCTCCGACAAGATCATCGCTGTTGCCAAGATGGCTGGGGACGTTGGGTTACGCTTCTTCCTCAACTTGGAGTCGTACAAGCTTGAGTTGCTCCGACCGGCCCAGCGAAAAGAAGTTGCGATGCGCAACAACAGCGAGATCAAAACGGCTCTTACCCGCGTATCAGAAGTCGTCGACGCTTTGGCTCCCAAGAGCTCAAAGGGAGGGGCTCTTGCGAAAGCCGGCGGGGATATTGGAGACATCGTCGAGCAGGAGATGTCCAACGCCGCACAGGCCATCGAGGCGGCCACCCAGAGGCTACAAGAAATCATGTCTCGCCCACGCGACTCGTCTCGGTTCAGTGCCGTGGATCTCAAGGTGCACGACTCCATTCTGTCAGCGGCGATGGCGATCACGAATGCCATCGCCCGCCTCATCCGGGCTGCAACGGAGTCTCAGCAGGAGATCGTTGCGCAAGGCAAAGGGTCGAGCAGCGTGCAGCAATTCTACAAGCGTAACAACAGGTGGACGGAGGGTCTCATCTCTGCTGCAAAATCGGTCGCGTTCGCCACGAATTTGCTCATCGAGAGTGCTGACGGGGTGCTCTCTGGTACACACTCGCTCGAGCAACTCATCGTTTCCTCCAACGAAGTCGCTGCGTCGACAGCCCAACTTGTCGCGGCGTCCCGCGTCAAAGCGAACCTCATGTCCAAGACGCAAGAACGACTTGAATTAGCTGCCAAGGCCGTGACAGAAGCTTGCAAAGCCCTCGTCCGGCAAGTCAAGGCTGTCTCTGCTAAGCAAATGCAAGACGATCAAGTAGACTACAAAAACATGGCGGTTATGGAGTTCAAGCGGCGCGAGATGGAGCAGCAGGTCGAGATCTTGAAGCTAGAAAAGGAGCTGGGCGCTGCGAGACATCACCTTGGTGCAATGCGGCGTGCTGGGTACCACACGGAAGAGACGGACTGAACGCGGTGTTTACGGGACTGATATCGTACCTTGACATGCTCATGTATGACAATATCATGTAATGTTTAAGTTATTAGGGAGAGTAAGGAGACGCCGGAGTCAGGAGACTTGCCTTATATAATGCAATGAGCTGATTTCCGAGTCCCTATATCCTCCTATTTCACACCTACCCTCCCGTCATCCCGCTAGGTACGCTCTCTTGATCAAGTTGGCATTATAGTGAAAGTTTCATACTAGGAACAACACGGCCATTGCATTGTGAATTCCAACACGAAGCCACCAATATCAAAATTATGGAATTCTCTATTTCTCTTGAAGTCCTTTCCCTCTTCTTTCAGAAAATCACCCCTACTCCCCCATCCGTGGACAACCTCCTAAGCGATACCGCCACTGAAAGGGACCCACAAACTTGGCTCAGGACCCTCAATCAGGCCGACCCTGAACGCCGTTATGTTGTCACACGGCTGACACATTATAAGCAACAGCCGGACTTCCAGCACGAGTTCATCACGCTCGTCGTTCAATCTCGCCACACTCAGATTCAGCACGCGATCAAGGTATCTCGTTCAATACACGAAACCACTTTCCTCTCGCGGATCGGTCTCTATGGTGATGCAGATGACACCATCAAGGTTCTTGGACACGTCGGCTCCGTTGAGATTCCCGCCAACGCGATCTACCATCTTACGTGGGAAGCCAGTCACGCCCCATCCCTTGACGACATCTCGCGTTTAATATACCTCATCAACCTCTCTTTCCCAAAATACATGTTGCTCAAGACCTCATGTTACGCCTTCGCACGAGCAGTTCTAGATGCCGTGTATCTCACGTTCGATGGACACCAAGAACAGGAGAGCCCCCGTTTCCTCACCCTTCCAGCTCACTTTTTCTGCGTCTCCATGGGCACCACCAAGGCACAAGATCTTGCTGAGAAGACTGCTCGTGCATTCACTATTTCAAGGGCGCCACTGAGTTATAGTGAGTTGTATTCTATACTCCATTTCTTGTTGCTGACAGGATAATGATCAGTGCCAGCACAAGGAGGTCCTTCAGCCCAGTGAGAAAGAGGGGCATGGGAACCTATCCCTCTCCATAGGTTTTTCTCGTATGTAGATTAGTATGTAGACGACATCGTGGCCTGTCTATGGCTATAGCTTTCATAGACTCACATAGCTCGTACTCGAGAAGGGAATGGTTTCAATTCATGTATGCCATTGTATGATAATCTATTAGCTACAATGTGTCTGCCCGCCAGCCCGCCTATCCGCCTGCCCCATCCGATACCACAACGCCCTCAGAAGCTCTCGTTGTCGTTGTCGTTGCAGTCGTGTCACCGCTGGACAACTCGTGTCGTCGTCTCCGTGCCGTGGTGCCACATCGTCATGTCCCGCATGCGTTGTCTGTAGGGAACGGCACCCGTGCGGTCCTCCTCCTCGAACGTCGCGTTCGGCGTCTTCATCGTCGTTGCTGTTGCAATGCCGTTGAGTCGACATCGCGGACGTCGTTGTCGTTGTCGTTGTCGTCTCGCTCACATCGTCGACACGCTGTCTGTCGATGCGTCGTGTCGGCGACTCGGGGTGAGCCTGAGAGAGAGAGGAAGGGTAAGTGAGAAAGGGAAGAGGAGGGGCCGTAGCTCGTCGGCGTCACCGTGCGCCTCGTGAGCCTCATCCTCGATCTCGTCCTCATCGCGTCACCCCGACCTTGTCGTCTTGCCGTTGTCGCGTCGCCAGTCGGCGTGGACAGGATCTGGTCATTGTCGTTGAGGTAATAGGTCAACATTAAATAGTGAAGCCCAATGCGAGATGAAGCGAACGAGTCCGACGCCAACGGTACTCCGTGTCACCCCCAAGGAACGACTCCGAACGAGCAGTGGAGCTTACCTGATCGTGCTATATTCTCGATATTTCACCTGGAGAATATTTGGCTTGGTGGCCAAGGCAGGCATTAAGTGACAGGGGTACTAGGTTACCACACGCGAGGGGAAGTAAATGTGAACATCTTGCTTTTGAATGAACAAGCCTCTGGAATGGCCTCTGTTTTTGCGAGACCTGGCGACGACAATACCGAGACAATCTTGGCCGTAAAATCCTCGATACCAGGAGGGTAGGGGGAGAGGCAGACAATCTGAAGATGTCGACGGTGAGTACGACGGTTGGGCCAAATGACTACTATTATCCGACATCCCCTCTAACCCGCGAGAAGCATCCGCACGACGCGACACGAGGATTTGTTGCACGCACATACCAAACGACGACGACTCGACGAGGACGAGATGTGTCCACGCGGCGACAACACCGCATCCCACCCATTCACACGTAACGTCGACAACAAACGTCGAAGTGACGATGACGACGGTGCCCGCTTCTCTCCACTCCCTATTTCTCTCCCTCACCCACCCCACCCCCATTCCCTTCAACGTGATGCCACTGGCACGACGCCCCCGCACGACACCCTGAGCGCATGCCCTCAACGTGACGCCACGACGACGCGAAGATGCCACGACGCCAACTGGCGATGCGATGACGAATGCGACGAACGCGATGACGATGCGGGGTGCGTGCGTCCCGCCCACTGAGCCACTCTCTGCCCCTCACTGGCACACCCAGACCTCGTCCACGGCGTCTCGAAGGTGTTGACGTGGCAACGACGCGACGAGGGTGCGACGTATCGACGACAACGACCCAGACAATGACAACAACGAACGCAGATAAGGAAGGTCTGGTTGTCAAAGAGGCCTTGGCAGGTGAGATCATGGAGCACGAGACCACCGAGGTCATCAAAGAGACATCGGAACGCCGACGCTAAGCTTTGTTGCGCTGGCTCCTGACGTGGATACCCTCTCCCTTCCTCAAATGGTTCGATCGAATGAAGCGCCAAGATATTCGGCAAGCATGGAGGGAGAAACCCGCTTTCAACCTTATCATCTGGTTCATCTGTGGCTGCGCCGTCTTCGTCATCGCTGTCCTTGGTCTTGTCATCTATCCAACAGAGGATGTCTTCAGTACGTCGGAGCTGTCCGCGCATTCGTATACTAGCGCGCAAAATAATGCCTACACCGCCATTTGGGGTGAGGCGTTCGACCTCATACAGGCCGCAGCGACGCACGGGCGAGTTGTCGAAGTCATCCCTAGGGCCTACGAAGACAATTTTGCAGCAGTACGGTGGGTTGGATGCTACTAACTTGTTCCATGTTCAAGTACGTCGTCGACTTCATTAGTTTCTTTAGGACTCATTATTTTCGTAGGTCAGCTCCCTTTGCAACGGTGTTTCTGGCTCCGTCAGTCCATGGGTGCAGCTTACTGCGGCCAATACGACGACGGATCCTAATGCCCATTACCATGACTTCCGTGCGAAAGTCCCACCCGTCGCCAACTCATGCACAGTTTCATCGGGTATGGGCAGTGTTACTAATTGCCTTCAAGGTCCATGTTCCCCGCTGCCCAGATCTCACAGCCAAGACCATCTTGGCATCGTCATCATCAGGTACGAATGCTGTGATTGCATACTCGGCCCTTATCTCAAGTCGCTCACCACATAGCTAAGGACCGACTCGGATCTATTCATACCCTGCCCGCCGAAGCTCTGCTGTTCATCCTGCAACGCAATTGGGACATGGGTTGGGTGGATGGTGTTTTACAATATTCTGGACACGGTTTGCTTTTGATTTGCTCTTTCTGGCGGATGGCACGACGGACAATCCCTCTTTGGCTCTTCGTATATACTTAATGTACCAGATAGACAATATGAAAAAATGCGCATGCTTTTTTGTGGTGTACGCAAGCTCAATTTTTTGCGGCGGGTTGAAAGAAAAACGCGCTGGATTAATTGTGCAGATCAGATGACACCACCGCATGTAACCACGAAAGATCTCTGGATCGAAGAGTCGATCATTGGAACTTCGAGAGTGTTCACGACAGGCTGCCAGTGCCCTTCAAAACTTTTCAGAGGAGTTCATGATGCTGGGCATGACTGAATGCGACGAAAGAAAGGTTTTCACTCACCTGAGGAGATGGACACTCGGAACTATTCATCAGACATGGAACATAAGCGAAAGGACATCTATACACCGTACATACAATATGGATACAAATATAAATATGTTACAAATCGATTTACAATGAAATATGAGGTGACGCATATATCACAATCCTAACCTGCGTGTTCAGGTTCATATGCACAACAGCCCATAGCCTCCAGGAATCGGTTACGTTCTTCCTCTCTTCGGCAAAGGACACTGTTACCGGCACCCATGCACTTCCCATCGGCACAACGCTGACCAACGCCGTTCGAGCTGATGACTTGAAATCCGACTGACGAACCTAAGAGGATAGACGGATCTGCCAGGCATCCCTTTCCCGGATCGCGGCGTAGAGAGGGAAGCAGACAGGGTAGAGTCGACGGATCAGACGCATAATTATAAACACGCATGCGTTGTGCCGAGGAAAGAGAAGGTGCCAGTAATCCTAGAATGTGTAGTTTGAGCTCATTCGGCAGTGCGTAGAATGGGAATAACGAAGTGGCAGTCCGTAAAGGAGGAGATGACGGTCGAGATGGAGAAGCTGTTACTGGGGAAGTCTTGGAACGCATGAGCAAGGGTCGAGAATGACTCAAGAGGACCAATGCCTCCTTCTCCGTTTGTCGCTTCCAGTAGTTATTTCGCATGAGAACCCTGTGAAGTGCACGTTCTGCATCCTTCATCGCATCCTCTGTTTCTACCATGCTCCGTAGATCAGCGCTCAGCCACGGGATATCATTATGAATAATAAAACGTACCGGTATCTGGCAGACCGGGAGACGCAATAAGTTGATTGGCATATATCTCCACTCTCGTGATACCCCAGTTTCCTCTCTCGATGGCTCGAACAATCTCCCAAACCCCTTTCGCCCCTAGACTGTTGCCACTAGTCTTGAGCGTTTGAAGATAGCACGTCCCATCACTGCTCTTGTATGGGTTCCCAGAAATCCAAGCACCAAACACCGACCCACTTCGAGGCGTCAAACCGATAGTATTGATATGCAGTTCATGAAGATGACGCGAACGGAGGAAAGGAAAGAACTGCTCCACGAATGCGTCGCCCAAGTGATTATTGCTTGCGAGTGAGAGAAATCGGAGCTGGGAGTCATTGAGAGCGCATGCTAGAGACGAGAAGACGGCGGGGTCTGGGAGAAGCGCATTCTGAAATATCTCGCATGAGCAACGATAGGAAGAAATATATGACGATCACGAACACCGGCTAACAATAGCACACTCAATACTTCGTTTCCTCGGAGGTAGTCTGAGATCGCTTGTAACCCCTTGCAACCTAGGTCAGTGCAGTTCAGGCTGATCTCCGACAACGCAATTCGGTGCCTGGAGCCAGGCGCCGAGCAGAGGTAGCTGAATAGGTGGGATACGCCCTCGTCCCCCAACGGGTTGTGGTTCAACGTCAGCTTCGTGACAGCGGAACGTTGTGCATTTAGTTGGGATATGATCTTCTGTGCACCTAGATAACGCAAGCGATATAGAAAAAATTCGACGTTAACCAACTGCTAGAACCAACCTATGGTTCCTTGGAGTCCTTCATCCACGCGGTTTAGGTGAGTCCGACTGGATAGTGGAACAGCTCGCGGTTTCGCAAAGGAATGAGGGCGCGGAACAGTTCTTGGTGGTGTATGAGGCTCCATTCAAACCCAAGTTGATTCGGCCCAAGTTGATTCGGCTCCGCCGAGAGCTTGATACCCACGAGCCAGTATTAGGACTACGGCCTGCCCGCCACGATATCCATAAGACAACCATAAATGCGGACCAAAGCATCCTGACACGTACAAATTGAATCTTGCTGCCTACGACTTGAGCCACCAGCGAAAAGACGGGGTTACTCCGATGAGAGAAGCGGAGCTAGTCCGAGCAACCACTGGGGTCAGAACGTAATTCAATCACTAGGATACGCGGAGTAAATAGTTAGAAATGAGTCACAAGAAGTTATTAGGAATGTAGAAGAGATATAAGCGTTGAAAATGGTATATGCCACGGACGGCACCGTGAGGCAAGACTGAACTATCTGATAGCATATTTACATAACCCAAGAATCTTCCACGAGCCTCGGCCCTCGGCTAGGTCGTGAGAAATTACGGGGGGCGCCAGTATGATTCGTTGTTTGTGGTTCGCATGTCATAATCCTCTCCAGCGGGCGATTTGGTGAACTTTCGAGCCAATGATGTCGTGAAGCCGTGATTTTGGAGGCAGAACTCCGAGGTACCAGCGAAAAATGCCCTTTTCTCCACTTCCGCTTCCTTGACATCCTCAAGTTCCGCCTGATCTGGGTTTGCCTGGAACCACCAGAAATGGCATCGGTCTCGAGCAATCCAGATGCACCAGGCAACCAAGACCGCTGCGATGACCATGATAACTCCCGCACCAATACGTGATTTTGTACCATATGGAAGACACCACTGGACCGCAAAAGCAGCAAAGAAAAGAACCATGCTGGGAGAGAGGGGTCAGAGTGACACAACGTTCGGGCATCCGGAACACTCACCCCCACATGAGGAAGGCATGCGGCAAGCTGTACACAATGGCGAGAGTTTCAAGCCCGTGTCTTTCGTGTCGCAAGCCATGCAAGAATTTGGCCTGCTCGAGTTAGATCTTGTCTCAACAAGTAATGAAATTTGATGTACTGACGGCTTCAAACGGTGTGTTTCTCGCCTCGGTGCGAATATGTCCCATGAAGACCAGTCCAAGGATAATGCTCGCTATACTTGCTACCAATGAGGAATAGCTGAGGAACTCCTGTGGTGAAATATCTATTCCTGACGGTTTTGGAAGAAATGCGACGTTGGCGTTCAGTAGCACAGTCGCCTCGACGGTGTCAGGTTTATTTTATCACGATTCGAAGATATGATATGCCTACCAGCACACTGCTTTCTTGAAGTTGAGAGTGCAACTTAGTGACGAACAAGTTCCACTTTTCTTTGCTCGCAATTTCGTCGACAAATATTCTGTGCAATAACCGAACATTCTTCACAGGTACCAAGAACAACAGTGGCGCGGAAACCTTCATAAGTAGCGAAGGGTGGTAATTCCATCCATGGACCGACTGATCGAAATTGAGGCGCGCACATTCTTCCCCGTGGAAGTTGAGGAAGTAGTTGGTATCTGTAGATGTGAATGAGAAGTGTCGTAATACACGAGGCTGACTCACAGAATATGTGCATGATTCGACCTGAGATGTGTGAGTTTTACGATAGATTACGAAGGACGTCCAATTCACCTATGACGATTGCAGAGTGTTTCCGTTTTCCTGCCTTTTCGGCTGAGAAGCAATGAGGTTGAGTACATCCATATTTATTGAACATATGACCTACGATTAACGCGGTCGATCAGACCTAGATGCTTGTTCAGCTCTTCCGGATTCATGGGACACGATGATCTGTTTGATGTTAAGTGATCTGTAATTCCAATCAGTAAATAGGCAAACAAGAGCGGTTATAAATTACTCGCCGCAAGTAGCATGAAGAATCATGTCCGATATCTCGTCTTTCAGCTCTTGAGTAATCTTACAAAAGTTTGGGTAGATATCCCAGTGGCTCCTACAATTGCTTCAGATATCAACACATTATGCTCACTGACTGGATAATCATTTGTCAGACTCATGAATAGTTTATCATTGAAGTATAACTCACTTATTTGGCACACCAGTAATGTGCTTGGATAGCCAACCCTGATGGATGCAGATTGGCTAAGTGCACTGTACACCAAGGCCAGCAGCCTAGGACTTACCCTTGTGAGGAGCAGTTAAAGTACCTTTACAATCTTTGAAGATCTCATACCCCTCCCACTCATCTAGCCAGAAAAGGCTCCTGGCTGACGGATTAACGAAGTAGTAACAACACATAACACCTTGCTCGTCGAGCTTGGGCTCCAACACGAGTTGAATTTCGTCGAGTTTCAAGGATTCAGTGAGGTCGCGCTTTTTTATCTCTTTTTTCAGCTCCGAGAGCAAGAATTTTCTAAAGTACTCGATGTCCTCGCAAATTTCATCATCGCATATGTTGACTTCTGTGAATGTTTTCTACAAAACCATACATGAGACAAGATGATAATGACACCCCAGATTGTTCAGATTCACTAACCGACTCGTCTTGCACAAAGTAGAGAGCGCCCTCAGGGTGCCTGTGGGCTGTCCACCCTTTTGGGGTCACTCTGGAAAGGCAAGTTAGAAATGGATATACTCCGACGCAGTAATGAAACGAACGGCGTTTCGGGGTACTGGTATGCCATCGCTTCAACCTTGTAATAATTTGCGGATGGATTTCTAGGTAATAGTATGAACGCGGGACCCCCAAACAACTATTTCATACACCACACCTCATCTTACGATTGTCATAGCGCAGTACACCAGTGACCGATATTGGGAAGAAACGATGCCCAACGCTGATTGGTACTCCAGGTCGACTTCGATCATCCTCTCTTGGAGGTGAAATAACGGTCGGAGGAATAGCGCAATCGCCTGGTTCAGGCCTCCCCAGGGTAGGGGATGCGGAAGGATCACAGATGGTTGTATCGTGATCTGGAACTGGCGTCCGGACACGAGCAGGTGGTCCACGGTGCTCTCTATATGAAGCTCGCCCAGTTGAGATTCGAGAATTGAAAGACCTCCGAGAGACAGACATCTGCGAAGACCTTATTGACGCTGGCGTCGTGCTCCGGGGGGCTTCGAGTTGGCCTGTATCGAAGTGGATGTGGGCTGCGCGTGGCGATGATCCAACTCTAGTGTTTTCAGGTGGCACATCCACTGTAAAGCTAATCGTTCGATGGAGAGGATTGACATCCGTATTCGATGTCTGATTTTCATAGTGAGTGTGGATGCTAGTACTGGAATTTGAATGGATCATAGAATCAAGTACAACTTGCGACGAGTCGTGATCCATCGGATTAGGTTCTTCCCGAAGTGAAGTCTGACTTCCAGGCACCCATGGAGTATGGTCTCGAGAATAACGCCTTGTCAAAGCAGGATTATATGGGACGAGGTGACCAGATGGACTCCTTGTATTCGTGTAAGGCAAGTCGGTGGGGGAAGGTCGACCATGTCCATAAGTATCATCAGATGGTCCAAGAGAAGGAATGTTCATGGCGTAGACGACACTATCTTCCGCCGAGGATGAAGCGGGCGGCACTTGGCGCTGGTGGGGGGCTGGCTTGCAGGGATTTGTGCGAGTCCATCGACGAAAGAGGAATGCAAACAAGTCTTTTATGAGCCTGTTGAATGGTAACCTGCGGATGAACACCGAGAGTTTCAGAAGACGACTCAGCACCTGAGCCAGCACCTTCGTCAGTGTCGCCATCATAGAGGACTCTTCTCAGGCTCCAGCTGGCAGCGGCTAACCTTAAGTAGCCAGGTGTTGCTGTTCAACAAACACGTTCAGTGACGGAGTGATTGTGCCAGGTGGCAAAAACCTCGTTTCAGCAGATAAACCTGTGAAGTTATATGAATTCTTGTGCAAAGAATTAGGCGCTAAATTTCTGCCGTGATTAATATGATTGGAGGATGGATGATGATGCTGTAGTCGAACCACAATCAAGCCACGTGCATTGCCACTGAAGAACGTTCCAACCAACAGCCCTAATTCTCAGAAGCACAACAGCCATAGTACAGCTGGTCGTGTGCGTTGCGTGGGATGGTGCGAACTTGAGCTTGGACGAGGAAACCTACAATCGTACTACGACAGTAGTGTAGTAGCCGACGTGGAAGTGAATTTCCATATTACAAACGTTCAAGTCCGATCAGCTGCTGCACATCACTCGGATGCCCACGCTCGGACAACGTTCGGGCCGCCATTTCGCCACATGCATCACAGCCTTGATCGCTTCGGCCAGCTTCTCACCAACACGTAACCTTGGACCTGGATCAGCGTGGGTCCTTGGGTCCCAAGCATCATGAGTGTGACGACGCCGACCTCGTGGGTCGTTATCGAGCTTCCAACGGCACACTCCCTGAAACCTGAGGCCTGTGGATCCAAAGACAAGATCCAGGAACATACTTCATTTACCAGTCAAGGACTACATCCACCCACAAGCATCACATGCATCACAGCTAGATGCTCGACGACGAGTTAATCTCGTTGTCAATGCCCAACATACTACAAAAAGCAACTGTCTGTGGATTGGTATACCACGGTGCTGTAAAGCGTCAAGATTTCGATTCAGCGGATTTGTCATTCATAAACTCACGTTGCTGAAACTTTGCAACGCCTTCACTCCCGGGACCCGGGGCTGTCGGAACGAATACTTGACAGGCGTCAACAGAGAGCGGAAATTTGGCGCCGTTATCTGTGCCCTTCAGAACGATATTCTGCTCAACCCATTGTAGTTCTACGGAAACTCGCGCTCGGGCAGTCGGCTCATCCGGATAAGTTGCTTGCCGACGAGTCGTGGAGAAATATTGATCGAAAGCTCGCGTGATAGCCAACCACTCGGGGTCGTACATTAGTTGTGGGCTCGCCTGTTCTCGGAGTTCGCCAGAGGAATGCGGGACCTGAACTTCGACGATCTATGTCGAAGCGTAAGTCGACGCAGGCAGGACAGCCACAAAAATACCTCCAGAAAGTCTCTGCGCGGGAGGCACTTATCAAGAGCTATGAACTTCGTTTCCGGTTGCGGGAGAAGCTGTCCAGGCACTGGTTCAACGAGCTCTTCTTCGTCATCCAGCGTTATTTCGTCAGGGTTCCGAGTTGCTGTGGTCAGCACCTCGCTCCTTAAGCCTGGTTCTGTTGTAATGTTGCCTTCTTCGAGGTCTTCGTCAGAAATAACAATTTCTTCAGGGTTCGCGGCAATCATAGGTGGGTTTCCCGAACCCGAACCATGCCCACCATCTCCGTGCTTCACGACTGCCTCAAAACGGACATGCAAGTGGGCAGCGAACCACCAATCAGGGCGAAGGGTTTGAAGCAACCCCATGAGAGGAGGTGATCCGAGATTTCCTGATTTGATATCGTTTTTGAAAAAAGGTTTCTTGCGCAACAGCCATTGAGTATCCCCATACTGTTCGATTGACTGAGGCCAATCATGCGAGAGAAAGATATCTGGCTTGGATAACTTTCGAAAAATATGTCGGCAAAGGGTTCGTATTGAAGAGAAAAAACTCACAAGGGATAGGCGACGAATATTGTACTCCCTAATATGATATATGCTCCGCATCGAACCATGATCGTATGGCATACGCTCGTAATGACCTATTCGCAGTGAGCATCGATGCACGAGACATGAAACTTGCAAACCTTGATGAAAGTCATGACTTTTGAAGATCCCTGAAGCGCCAGCGATCCGGACACCGTTCACTTGTATGCAACCCGCATGACCGAGAAAGTATATGTTGGGCGCTAGCCAGCCCCCATGATACCTGTGAACATCATGGGCTAGCTGCTCACATTGACCGAACCAACTTACAACTCCCAGAAGTAATTAGACGCTTCGTGATTTCCACCGATAACGATCGTCAACACAGGTGCAACCTTTTCACCAGTATAGTATCTGGGTAATGATGCGTCAAAAGTGCAATCTGCGATGGCGGCAGCCTACTTGTAAAAGTCGCCAAGCTGCCGATATTTTTGGGGTACGGCCATGCATTGTAAATCACGATGGTTTCGGACTGCTTGAAAGTCACCACAGATGAGGAGTAACTGGACCTTGTAGTTATTCCTTTCTTCCAACGATTTGATCTGTTGGTAGATAGCGTCGAGTGCACCGTGGCAACAGCCTTCGACGGCGATCTGTTACAGACCTTGCTCAGTATGAAAGATACGCATAAAGCAAAATTTGACCTTCATGATGACCTCCCAATATTGCAGGTCGCTTGGATCGAAGGAGAGTAAACTGAACAGCCACCGTTCTACTTGTTCACACGCGGTCACTCAACACCGTCCACAAGATGGCACGCAGTTGCCAGTAATTGAAGTTGATTTACCTTCCTCAGACTATCGCAGCCTTGTAACATGCGGCTCAAGTTACCAATGAGATCCTCTCCAAAGCGACAGCACCAATATGACAAGGATCCCGCTACCGTATGTTCTACAGTTAACTACAGGCTCCAGAACATCAGTCCTCGTCTGGCGTCGGGCCTCAGTACGTTTGATTCTTCGAGCACCTTGCTCTGGTGTTGATACCGCTTCTTGTAGCCGTCCATGCGATTATTAGTGCGATTCGAAAGCGCCAAGTTGTCCATAGGTTGTACCTCGGGGCCAGCTCTCTAGGGGACGCAGGTTGCATCCGATTGTTCAAATTCCTGAATTCTCCAGCCGGTTTTCATTGCCGCGAGAGTCTCACCGAACTCTTTCTTACAAAGAATGAGGTCGGTGCTCAAGGTCTCCTTGCTGTGGCAGCTTTCCTTAGAGGCAATACAGTACTGAGAGAACTATGTCTTTCTGGCGTAAGTGCCTCTTGCTTGTGCTCCCCTTCCTCAACCATTTATGTGCACACCAGAACCCTTTGACCACTGATCCAGATGTCATCGCCGAGTTTGCGAGTGCATTAAATTCATCTCGCCTATGCACGCTGCAAATACTTCACTGCAATTCTTTGGGCGATTCATTTGTCCTAACCTTTCTGCCCCTCCTCACCACACCCTATCTCCGAGAACTGGATCTCTCCGCCGTTAGCATGACTCGGGCCAGCGTCTCAGCGCTTGTAGACTATGTGAAGTCAAACCGCTGTCGCCTCAGACGCTTACATTGTAATGCAAATAGCCTGACCCTGAGCGGCGCCCGCAGGATCGTCGGTGCCATCGGGAAGAACTCTTCTTTACAGAGCGTCAAACTGGACGACCTGCACATAGACGACGATGCCGCTACCATCGCTGTAGAGGATAAAACCATTGGATGGCAAGAGTGCAATCAATCCTTGTCCGCTCTTCTTCAAAGCAACTCGATGTACATGGAGCTGGTCAAGGCTGAATCGCTTGCCCTCCTTCGTTATTCGCGTGCCCTCTTTCTGCGCTTGGGAGCGCACGGAACTAGAAATGGAGGCAGTAGGAGTTCTCAGTCGTTCGGAGCACCATCTTCATTCTTCAATTTGCCAGCGGAAATCCAACAAGAAATCATCTCATACCTTGCCCCCTCGCTTTCTCACAGACAACGTATGCGGGTCGTTCATTTCGCCTCAGATATCACCACCTTATTCCCCTCTGATCCGCAATCTATCGGAGTTCATAGTAGGATGAAGCAACTTGCCGAAACCGGTTTCGGTAAACGATCCCCTCCTCAGCAGAGACAGCCATTTGAAGGGTCGTGGAGACCTCCTGTATGGTGGGAATGTCACTGCGAAATCCATCTTCAGGCGTCTTGTCGATGCCTACGTAGGTGGAAAAGGGAAATGAGGGACATGTGGTTGACCCGAGTAGCCTGCAATGTTTATGAAAATCCTCCGTGACGCTCACCGACATCATCTTATATCATCATTATCATCAACGGACATGCTTTCATCTCAATCATATATGCATCCCAGGGACTTTTCATTTGGACAATCCACTGGCGTAATGCCAATATTTTACCTATCGGACTGTGTAAATGTTGTACTACCCGTTTCGCCCAAGACCAACTATGCTTCAAGACTTTACAGTAAATGTGAATCACTTGTACATTGAGCTATCCGAGTCCTTGCGTATGAAAGGTGGTCCGTGCGGAATGCTGTAGAGGCTGTACGAAAGTGCCTGGACCACGAAGCATGGATCTTTAAATCACCCCTTCCTCACTTCACTCTCCCTTCGTCACACCCCGCTGCCCTTGATATCGATATCTTATCTTCTTCCGCTCTATATTAGCGCCGTTCGTGAAACTACTATGACTCATGGTCCGAATCCCGAACTCCCCGGCGAGAAGAAGGCTCTTTTGATTGCCGTGGAAAGTAACGCCCTAGACGATTATCCCAAACTCTATCGTGCGCACTCCGATGCCGAGACGTTGAAGCTCCTTTTGATAGGTGAAGTCAAGTTTTGTCTCAGTGCTTTGCCAACTTCATGCTAGCTAGAGCGCTGATCAATCAATGTAGAAGAATATGGATACCAAGAAAAAAACATCACATTAATGATGGACCGCAAATCACACCGGAAACAGTTACGGCCCACGAAGAAAAAAATTGTAAGTACTCAGTAATCCGTACAAGTTGGCGAGAAGCTCATAGTTTGTTGCATCGAAGCGAAAACAGATAAAGAAATTCGTCCAGGGCGTTTCTGCCGGGGACCGTCTCTTCTTTTACTGTTAGCAACCTCTCCACTTAGCTGTGCCGCTTCTTATGTTTAGCGATATGACAGATTCCGGTCATGGCCGTCAAATGTCCTGCTACCATCATACTGAAACGGATGGACTAGAAGAGGGTGAGTTATCCTAGCGTGGTCTATCACCTCAGTCATTCGTAACACAAACTAGCGATATACACCTGCAATAGAGAGGTGATCGTGGATAATGCGAGTGTTCTCGTGCGATGGTCTTTCGTGGAGATGTCTGACTAGCTCTTCAGGACCTCAAGAAATGGCTAGTTAATCCACTCCCACAGGGATGCAAACTATTTGTCCGTCGTTGCTATCACTGTCATTGAATACATGCTAAAGACACCCTTAGGCATTGTGCGACTCATGCCACTCTAGGACAATACTAGGTAGGCCATGCACCTCTGTCGTACCCTCATTGCCGAGCGCTGATTGGCTACGTGACAGACCTTGATCACTACTATTGCAACGAACTCGAAGGTTGCAAATCTGTGCCATTTCACCATGTATCTAACTTTCAGTCCCGACTTTCGCGAGGTTTGTGAGACTAGAGTTCCAGCCAGAATAGAACTAACACCATCGAACAGTTCTCCCGAAAGCCTTCCGTATGTTTACTTTCCGGAAAGTCTGCCTCTTTCACACTCAAGGGTTTTTCCAGGGAGCAAAAGTTTTCCTTGGGTTCTAAAGAAATCGCTCACCACTGGCACTCCAACTCATAAGTTTCTGAACCAACGGGCGGAAACTCAAGCTTCCGCATCGGTCACTGCAGTCTCCGCCGGAGGTTCTCCGCGTCAATTGTCTAGTGAATGGATCACTGTCCCTTACCTTTCTCCATTGGAGCTCCAGCGTGTCCAATCTCCAATCTCTTACTTCGCGTGTGATGGACAGTGTGCATTACCAGCGGAAGCTGATAAGCAACGTGCCCACGTAGTAAGTGATAACTCTTGCACGTTTATTTTGCTCACCACGGGTCATAGATATCCTTGTCTGCTTGCAAAGACAATGAGATAGCCGTGGATGATTCACTTAACGGAACTGTTACGCAGGTATGTTTCCCTTCGGTTTGCGAATGAAGAGTGACTGACACCTGTGAAAGTTCTTCATCGATCATCTGAGTAAGCTAGCAAGCATTCGTGTTACCACTGTGTACTTATATTTAACCCCAGAGGCGGAACCTAAGTCGACATTAAGGGAATTGCTGGTGGCCATCAGGTTCGTTCCAAGGATATCGTCCAAGATATTCCCTTACGAGTATATTTAATTAGGAAACGCGTCGACAAGATCACGGCTGCGCGCCAGGCTTGGGATGCGGAGAATAGGGTCGCTGCTCAACAAATTTCTCTTACCAAAGGCCCTGGAAGCAGGACTCAGTGGATTCCCCAGACAGTCCGCCGGAATCTTGAGATTAATGCCAGTACCCCGGAAGAGTTCTTACGGCTCACGCCCACGACTACTCGAACGGAAGAGACGAGCACTTGTTCTCAGCAACCAAGTGTAAGCCTCTGCCTTCCCTTGTTATTGCGGATGCTAATCATATTTTGGGTAGTACTCTAGCCATTACCGATTGGTAAGCGTCGTGTTGTTATGTATTTCGGAGTCCCGCTAATCATGGTGGCATGCACCCAGAATCTCGACGAACCTGTTGATCTATAATGGTTTCCTGCTATCGGACCATCGTGGAACATTTTCATTTTCAAGAATGCATAGCTTTCGACGTATTTGCTTTCATTGTGCAATAATTATCTGTCTCAGATACCCACCTGTATACCCCCATTTTGTTCAACTCCGTTCTTGATACCCATGGAACCCGCTTTTCGCTGCAATCCCATCCTAACAGGATCTGTTTTCCTTTTTCGTGACACCACGCCTGTACAATAATGCATCGCTTAGCCGCTTGATACGTACCTGTGTACTCTTTTGACCCAGGGGTCGCACAGTGGATGCGTACCGTACAGCATTTCAATATGAATTCTTAAAAACGGATCTGTGATGATCCAGGGGGGAAGGACGGAGTAGATGTTCCTAGTAACCTAACAATGCATAGGGCTCTCGGGCCGTAAGACGAATGCTAAGACTTTGGGGAGCAGCAGAGAGCAGTACATTATAATTTGTGTCTGTCAAGTCCGCTAACATGTTACTACCTCTAGTGACTTAGGAACCCAATCTCGGGGTCATGCTATCACGATCACTAGTCTAGTCCTAGGCCTCAACCATGGTATTTTCACCAATAATCACATTGATCCACAACATAGTTTACGTGCACTGCCCTAAAATTCCTCCAAGCAATCAAAGCCACAATATTCTGCATGGTCCAAGAACCAAGGATATTCGAAGGTCACATCAGCCATCATTGTCCATAAATTATCACTGCGGGAATATCAAAACGACGCTTTTCGGGTCAGGTCCTGTAGAAGATGTGAGAAAAATGAAAAGGGATGCATCGACGGTGCATGTACCGTATGGGAACTGTTGTTGAACTAGCCCCGAGTCAGCAGTGAACAAAGCGGTCTATTTGAACTTCTGATCACTCACTCTTGGATCTTGCGTCCAGTGTTCGTAGTAGGATTCGTCGCTTTCAGAACAAGTTGCCAGGGAATCCTGCATGCACTCTTCGTATTGCATTCGAATTTCCGAAACGAGTACTCTGATGGATCGCATCAGTTGCCGATTAGCCGAATCTCAAGATCATAGATCGACCTACTTTAGCACATCACGAAGCTCTTCCCATGTGAGATTGGGTTTCGATGCCACAGCATCAATGAAGCACTTGAAATGCAGGCCTTAGTTAATCAGGAAATATGATCGCACTTGGAGCACGATACCTTTGTGAACGTCACCTTTAGTTCGCAATCGTCATGTGCAAGCTGTCTATCCCTGCAAGCGGACAGACAAATCTGATGAAAGTGAATTATCTAAATAGATGAAAAGAGGACTCAGACATGCAAGACGCACAACGCTAAGCTCTCCCTCCTTGCGGGTGTTGGATGTCGGCAGACTGATCCACTTGGTACTAGC
This sequence comes from Leccinum subgranulosum, assembly GCA_038091575.1. Lineage (NCBI taxonomy): Eukaryota > Fungi > Basidiomycota > Agaricomycetes > Boletales > Boletaceae > Leccinum > Leccinum subgranulosum. The sequence continues at coordinate 92,840 of JBBPOS010000006.1, read as the reverse complement.
TTTTCTAAGAGGCGGTGGAGCATGACATGGTCTCTCATATTTCTTGTCCGACCTCGCTACAATCCCATCTGAATGACAACTCCTGGAATATAGGAGGAGAAACTTACAGAAGCCGGCGATTGCGATTGCGACGTCTGTAGAATGCGTAAAGTTAACGTTCAAATGGGAATATTGTGCCCGATCATTGGGTGACGCCTAACCTTTGAACAATTGACCAGGTCCAACGGGCCATTCCCTCGAATAACTATTCGGTTGCTCGCCCTTCTGCAAGTCTGCAACAAGTCAGAGATGGTCCATGGAGATTATCAGATGGTCCACGCAACACATACCCAGCAGTGACTCAGAGTGGCAACAATCAAAGAGTGCCTAGAAACAGCGTAAGCGAAAGCACTGGCCATTCTCGAGCGCACGCACGAATAACTTCGAGCCTTCGACGTCCTTCAGTGGCTCGACGAGACATTTGTGAAGTTCCTGTCAGATATTAGATCAGCTCTACAGACTACAGCATACGTGAGGTCACCTACACGATCAAGGATGGGCTTTCCATCCGCGCAAATGATTTCTGAGGCAACGTGAGCAAGGTGTGAGTCCAGGGACGGCTGCACTAACCACTATCCCGGCCATCTGCTCTCATACGTGTACGCTCGTCACATTTTTCTTCTAGGCCATGTCCTGAGACTGTGATCCGCGTTTCAACAGTGTTACTCTAGTGTCAGTGTACAAGCTTACAGTAGAAAAGAATGTGGCAATTTTCCGGAGCATTGCTGGTCAGTTTTTCCAATTGGGCCATCTACAAAATAAATAACAAAGACATTCAGGACTCGGGATGCCATAAGCATGTCGAAAGGGCGCACGATATTCTTGTAGGTGGGCCAGAGGTGCTTTGGATGCTTTTTGTCGTCCATCATTAAGACGATATTATCCGGGTGGTACCCATGCGCAGCTAGGATATCAGTGAGCCCAATCAATAGATACAACTAAATCACCCATACCTATCAACTTGTCCTGGAACATTTTTGCGTCCCGATGAGCGAAGACGAGATTAGGCAGGTCATCGAACTTGGATCCAGGTTCGCAGCGGACGTGCTGTATGGCAATAAGAAGACCTTTCTTCGTTACAGGTGTGAGCGGGTTGGTCATGGTCAGCAACTGCTGGGTCCTGATACCGTCAGACTGGGGATTCTGGTATCCGAAGGGAGAGGCGTCGCCAGTTTTATACACCCTCGTCTTGGAAACACACAGCCTAAGACTAAGAATGAAGAGGATCAAGACAGCTGTGAAGTACGTGTGATTATACAGGATGTGGCGCTCGGAGGGCGGTGAACAGTCAGCACTCTAGATGTGGAAAAGGCACGATCAGTTGCTAACGCTCTGCGCATAACATGTATTGGGTGCGGGGAGCGCAGACCTGTCTCGTATCCACTTGGGCGGCGGCTGGAGGCAGAGCTAGTGGGAAAAAGAGAGCCGTAAGCGCGATGAATATATATGGGCCGCACCGATTGCAGACAAACCGGATCAAACCGAGCTATTCAGAGATAAGTCAAGTGACTGATGCGCTTTATAGACGTAATTATGAGCGCTGAGCGCTGAGCCGTCAAGCGGGAGGAGGGTAGCGAAGCTCAAGCTGACTTCAAGTTCCCTAGTGACATTGTTGGCAAGTACTGAAATCAGTTAAGTATATCGCTTATCCCGTCCACCGCCGCTACGCCAGACGCAGTATTGGACTTAAGTTGGTACACGCGGTAAGGGATTCGGTGAGCACCTCGTACCAAAGCTAGCATCCAGTGTGCGCAAGTTTGGTGCCAGTACAAGTTGGTGAAGGGAGCAAGACTCCGGACTCGCTTGCAGATCCAACCGTGAAATTCATGAAACGATTCTCGGAATTCTTCCACCCCGCGCCGTGACGTCACATCAGTGCAAAAAAAATCCCGACGAGTTCACAGACGTCCAGAGACGCACTGGCGGAGGAACGAGGAAGGCGGTTCTGAATCACCGTGGGCTTGTTCCGATGTATGCTTAGACGGGCAAAGGTTGGACGGCTGGAAATTTCGACAGGAATGTTCACTTCGTAATTTGATGTTTAGTAACTGGTAGACAGTGAGTCTGTGTATTTGCGGCAGTGCAGTCACAGATCTTATTTACCTGCCACCTCCGTTCGAAATGTTCCAATGGAAAGTCAGTTGGAGGTAGAGCGTCGTGAGATCATAGACTGTCAGTTATGTTCAAATAGTATACAAGTTCCTGCAGTTAGTCCCGATGCATCGCTCAGCCACTTACTTAACACCTTGGGTCGTTACTTTTTTACTCAGGACCTGACTAGGCCTGACTTTCCAGCAGAAAGTTCCGAGCAGGGCGTGTGTCTGTACTGAAAAAAAAAATTGAATCAACATTACAACGTCGGGATGCGCGGTTATCATTCCTAGCTAAATTTCGAATGGAAAGATCTTTTGTGTCTGTCCACGCAAACTGTGTTCGGACCATCGCAGTTGCCAAGGGTATACTGGAAAACGTCAGTCGAATGAACTCGGTGGGCCGTTCCACATGAGAGGCACAACGGCGAGAGGCAACTGGCTAACCTATTGTAGTCCCTAATGCACGGCGAGGACTCACTGGCATCTGGGGGTTGCATTTTGGGCCAATATTCCGACCTCGGGTCCGAGTACTCAGCCACACATTAGAGCGGAGATTCAACTACTGTCAACGACGTGATGACATGTCATAGACGCCCTCAGGCTGAGGGAGTCGGATTAATAGATTCATTCGTGACGGTCCGAGTCGATAGGTTTTCCTACGGGTACGGGTGCGGTGACGCCGCGTACCCGTACAATGTGACGGTGTAGTAATACGGGTTTGCACGGGTGTGTATTCGGGCGCGGGTGGCTGACCCCTGCCAGCCGAGTCACCCTACCGACTCAATGACTGCAAATGTTTGACTTCATTACACGAGGCTTGGTGCGTTCCACGTCGAGACTCGACAACAATCTTTTTTAGTAGGTGACGACGAAGCATCAATTAGGTTTCAATCCCAGCCTGAGCTCCGAGTCATGCTACTATCCAGATTCAAGTTAACAGTGGAACTCTACCTACGACATGCTAAAGTTTTCATTGAAATACAGAGTGGCAATCGACAAGATCACCGTCGACAAAAAAATGCCCCACTGAGTTCGCTTTTCTCGCTGAGGTGGAAATGCTAAATATGATCGAAAGCAAGGTGTAGATCATGATGCCAATGATGGCATCACCGACTCGCCACCCTTCGCCTGCTCCGCCTTGCACTGCAATCAAACTTGGTGACATGCCAGTGCACCGTTAAAGTCTCGCTTGAATCCATCTTGTGAGTCTATAAGTTCGCTAAAATCTTCACCCATACTGTTTCGATGATTCGAATGATATACTTCATCAACTTCATCAGTTTGATCGCTATCCAGTTAGTTCCTAGATGAGTCATGCCAGTACCATCCCGATATATATATATATATACATTTAAGTCGGGCGCACGTACTTGTACTCCTCCACACTGGCATTTGATACCCAATGTTCTTCAAAGTGATCACGACAATTGCCATCACAGTTTTCATTTTGGCCGCCCAAACAACTGATCTTAGTACGAGGAAAAGTGATGGTATGGCCATACCACTCACGAAACGCTCTGATACCGAGGCCCGCAAATTTCATACCACATCACATAACGCGTAAATCCACCTGCGATCTCAGCCATCATCTTTTCTCACATGTTTTTAGCAAGATCATTCGTGGCATGGATGGTTCCGAAAGGGACACCGGAACGCCGCATTTTTCTGCTGTGAAACGGGACGTGTCCGGCGGAGCTGGCCTTGGTTTGACAAAATACGTGAACGGAATATGGTATGGGACCATTTCAATCGGCACTCCTCCCAAGTCCTTCACTGGTAAGTTTTTCCGTGCATTATTGATATCCACTCACTTCTAGTCTCCACCTCAGTCCAGCTCAACACCGGTACTAGGTAAGTGTTTTCCGTCAGTACCATCCTACTCTCCGATCTTATTCGACCCAGTGCTTTCTTCGTTCCAGCCTCAACCGGTGATGAGAACTGCAGAAGCCACCATAACCTCTGGGATCCTGCATCATCCCAAACGAACGTGCCCTTCAATGAAGATCTTGAAATACATTTTACAGACGGCAGGAGTGTCACTGGTAAACAATACATGGACAATGTAACCATTGCTGGTTTTACCGTATGTTCTTACTGTTTGCGAACATTATCACCTCCGAGTCTCCGACCAATGAATAGGCAGACATTCAGATTATCGGTGCTGCAACAACATACTCTTCGGGTATGGGAGCATCTGACTTTGCTCCAGACGGTATATTGGGATTGGCTTTCCCGTCTTTCTCCGAGTCAGGTTTTTATGTCAAGAGCCCTCTGCTTCACACACTCTTCGATGAAGGACAGCTGTCTCAACCAGTGTTTTCACTCAAGTTCACCGCTTCTGGAGGCGAGCTATACATCGGTGGAACGAACAGAGCGCTTTACGTTCAGAACACCCTCGTCTATACCCCTGTAACAAATCCGGTGAGCGCAAATGCCAGGCGGTATTGGATGATTATTTAGATTTCACTTTCAGGTTCTCTGGCAGCTGAAGATAGATAGCATTAAAGTTAATGACAAGATAATTCTGAAAGATGTACCCGCCATCATCGATACTGGTGCCAACTACATTTATGGTGATCCGCCGGGAGTTTATGCCGTGCACCGGGCGGTGCGCGGTGCACCATTCGATGCGAGTGGCTTCTACACCTGTGAGTTTCGATTGAATCGGGTACTTTTTGTTCACTCCCTGTAGATCCATGCAGATTATTTCCTACCGTGACTCTGATCATTGGTGGAAGGCCGTTTTCACTCCCTCCCGCGGTCCTCAATTTGGGACGGGTTGAGCTTAGGTCGGCCAATTGCTTTAGTGGAATCGTGAATGGGAATGTTGGTGAGATTCTTCTATTCAGCATTTCCTCTTCCCATGCTGAACGATGAACACGACTAGATTCTTGGTCGATCGGGGCCCTCTTCCTCCAGAAATTCTATACCGTGTATGATTTCAACAGCGAGTCACCACGAATTGGATTCGCAGAGCTTCGGGGTGGTTCTTACTAGAACGCCAATAACGGAATACTTAGTAGGCTATACGAAGCAAGCTAGATACATACTGCATCCCTGACTGTTTTAAGAGGAGGGTTCTATCAATCGTAGCGACGCCAGGTGCCAATTCCCAACTCCAAAGCGAATGAAGGACAAGGATATCCATCAATATTTTCTATTGTAGCGGCGCGAGCGGCGGCCCCGACTATAGTCGTTCGAAGTTGCCAGTGCGACTCATCATTCGATTGTTGCCCTCAGATCTGCTACTGCTAGACATACATTTCTATGAACGGCTGTTGATGGCAGGATGACCCGTACGAGGTTTGTGAATGCATTGAGAAAGACATTCAATGGTATATCTCTGAGACTATCGAGTAAATCATTAAGCGGAAGGCGTCTCCACCGAAAAACACATTCCGAGTTCTCGTCGGCCGCGGACAAGCGTAGGTCCACAACGATGTGCCAAAAATGCCGAAATCAAACTACAAAAATTGCGGTCTGAACGATCTGGTTCAACCGACAACAAGAGGAACGTGTTCGAATTCGGCATCATGGGGTCCTACAGGTGTACATATATTTTCATCAATGACACGCGCAGCACGACAAGGGAGTGTTTAGAAACCTGTCACGAAAAAAATTGAGACCAGGAAAAAATAAAGTCGACGAGAGGGGCAAGTTGCGGGGAAGTCACCTCCTTACATAATCTTACATAAGCGAACCATTTGCGCCTCTCATCGTGGAGTCGGGGAAAGCAAATGACCAATTCCCATGTGATCGGATTTGCTGAGCGGAATACTCGTGTTCTTGCCCGTCGGTCATGGCATCATCATGCATTCATGCCGCATCCACTGCTAACACTACGGTGACGCAAGTACAGCACCTTGTTCATCTCAACGAACGAAGCATGACCCACATATACCGATTCCAGTGGCCTATCGGCGGGAAACTCAGTCAGTCACAGCCTCGCCTCCCCCCGCTCGACGTACAGCACTGCTCAGTCCGATGGTCGTGACCTGAAAAAACTTCCAAACTGCTCGTCTATAGCAATAGCGATCCCGTCTTTCGGACGATCAATTAAACCGAGTTCGTATCATATCCACCGCGCACACTACGCCCCTGTTCGATCCCCCTGCTTCATTCTGCCTCCAGCCATTCGTGAGTGCGATATAGTCGGAACGGAGGTGCACATGTGGCATCTGCACGATCGTGGCCCCAATGCCGCACGTAGAACAACACCATGCACCGCTGGCGGGCAATCCTGTGCTTTTTCCACATCTATGGTGTCTCGAGCTCCTTCAGCTCGCTCATTTACTGCCTCTACTACTCCTGTATAATCGCATGCGCTTCACAGCCATCTTTACCGCCTTCTCTCAGGCTGTGATCTCCGACAAGGGTGCATAAAACCAGCGACAAGGGGTCCGTACCTCTCCCCTCAAAATCAGAACCTCAGTCTCACCAATTGCTAACATGACCGATTCATCCAAACCACCAACTAAGAAGGCTCTTCTTATTGCCACACAGCACGTCCGCGGCAAACCTGGATCCAGGTTTGAAGGCCTGCCTGATCTCGTCTTCGCTCATCGGGATGCTATAAACCTCCGGGATGAGTTGGTAGGCACGTATAATTCAGTCGCTCCTCTTCAATTGGTCTCATAAATGTCTTAGTTTCACATGGGTACCACCCAGATAACGTCGTTTTGATGATGGACGACAAAACCCACCGGAAAGAGCTCTGGCCTACCCGCAGGAAAATTGTGCATGTACTTCACTTGCTTTTGGTATCTCGAGTTCTGATCGTCTTTTCCATTATTGTAGTTAACTCAAATGGACGCACTAACCCAGAACGCTACCGAAAATTGTCATATATTTTTCTACTGTAAGCCTGTACGTCTGACACTAAGATGGCACGGTTGAAACGCAGTTACAGTCTCTGGACACTGCCTAGAAGAAGAATGTCCCGAACGCGCACGCATGAGAGCAGATGGTCGGGATAGTGGTGAGTGCAGCCGTCCCTGGTCTCAGTGACGCCCTGCTCACGTTACCTCAGAAATTGTTTGCGCAGATGGAAAGCCTATTCTTGACTATGTAGGTGAACTAATGTATGCTTTCAACCTGGTCTGATATCTGTCAGGTTCTTCACGAACGCCTGGTCAAGCCACTGGAGAATGTCAAAGGCTCGAAGCTATTCGTGCGTGTGCTCGAGAATGGCCAGTGCTTTCGCTGATACTGTTTCTAGGGACTCTTTGATTGTTGCCACTCTGAGACTCTGCTAGGTATGTCTTACGTGAATAATATCCATGGTCCGCCCTTGACATGCTTGCATTTGCAGACTTGCAGAGGGGAGGAAAACCAAATATTTATTCGAGGCAATGGACTATTGGTACTGGTCAGCTGTTCAAAGGTCAGTCGTCCGAGTCATCCATTCCTGTCGCGGAATTATGGTTTGAGAACTCAGTTTCGAAACCTACAGGCCTTGCAGCCGCCATTGTAAATCTCTGTAAGTTTTCACTCGGTCCTTCATGGGATCGTCATTTACAAGGAATCGCAGTGAGAGTGGAGAAGAAATGTAGGGAGAAACGTCATAACCCTGCGCGGCCTTTGGGAAAAGCCAGCACTATGTGGCGCAGTCCGCCGACATCCAACACCCTCGAGGTGGGAGAACTCAGTGTCGTACGTACTGAGCAGCTTCCTGTCGATTTTCTTTCTATAACTGGCTTTTATCAGATTTGTTTGTCTGCTTGCAGAGATAGACAGTCTGCATATGACGATTCCGAACGCGGAGTCACATTCACAAAGGTATCGTATTTCTGTGGTATGTATCTCCTGACCAACTAATTGCGTTTGAAGTGCTTCATTGATGCTTTGGCATCAAAACCCCATATCACGTGGGACGAACTCCGTGATGTACTCAAGTAGGTCGATCTGTAACTGCGAGATCTGACAGTTCGGCAACTGATGCTGATCCGCCAGAGAACTCATTTCCGATATTCGAGTACGACACGAAGAAACGTGCAAGCAAGAGGAACATTGGATGCAAGAGCCAAGAGTGAGTATTCCGAAGTCAAACTGAGCGTTTTATTCACTGATCGAGATTCAGTACAACACTAGTTTCCATATGGTACGTGCAGCATCAAACCATCCCCTTGCATGTTCTCACTTGGCCTACACAGGACTTGAGACAAATAGTATCGTTATGATTTCCCCACCGTAGTAATGATCGTTGAACATGAGATACCCAATTCACTTGGCTCCTGAGTCACACGCACGCACACACACACACATATATTCTTGTAGCGTTAGTTATTTAGGCGAAAGGGCGCTGCACGCTAGCTCGCGTTATGTGTCTTTCAAGTATTGTATCAATTATAGATTTGCTAGTCACTGCGCGTGTCATCGTCCAGCTCTCCTCACAGGCGCTCAGATAAGAGGAGTGTGACCGTCTCGGGGAAATGCTCACTGGCGGGGTAACGGCCTTGCAGCCTGCCCAATGAATATTTGTGATAGTATCATCGGGTCCTCGGCGAATTTCTCTTACCACGTATCAAGCTTCAAGACCGACCGAGCTCCGCACCGGACCATGGAAGTCAGTACCAGCAATCTAGAAGAATTCGTATTACAAGCGTCCCATCGCATCTTCCAGAATCCGGCGATCGCGTTCCCATGAGTACTTCGGACTTCTGATTCACTGGCAACGAACCTGTTGATCCATCCGTCATCGGACCCCCACCCCAGAAATTTTCGAGAATGCATAGCTTTTCGACATGCCGAACAATGAATGTCCACCTTGTCTACGTTCCTGTAAACTTGATACCCACGCTTTTTTGTAAACAGAAGCAGCTTCTTGTATAGCAATGCATCGCTTGGCTTCTCGACACGCACCTGACTCGCCGCCGTTGACACTCTTTTCGGGGGTCATTACTCCGTAACGTTCAGACACCATTCCATTGGAAAGTCCTTAGTAGATTCAAAAATCAAAATCGACGGAGTTTGGAGGCAGTGCGTATGACTGCATCGCGAATACACACATCGATCCAATAGTACCCGCAAGTCGTTGGGATGCACGTTGAACATGATAGTATCATTCCTGTCATTTTGAGAGGACCCACATCCGTCCACGCAAAACCAGTGGTGTGCCAAGATGAACCCAACAAGTTCCTGTATGTGGCTGGACTACGGCGTACCTTGTGCTCGTCCAGGATGAAAGAAGATTAAAAATATATTTTTGGCGGAAAAGTGTCCGAGATCGTGATCGTGATCGTGACATCAAATACACGGAAATATCCGAGACTCGGACCGGTGCGAAAACGAGCCGAACCGAATGCGCATTTTATCGATCGACCGTCGTTGAAGACACTCATCTCCCTCTCTGCACACGCCCCAGTGACTTTTGATTCAACGAACACTGCGTTTGGCGTCGCGGAACATCCTGGGATCAACACCGTTGGCACAGCAAACGAAAGTATCATCAACGGCCTGCCAATGGGAAACCCTTACTTGGCCAAGCCATTACTAGCATCGCCCCCTCCTCTCGCTCGACGTTCGGCATTGCTCCGCCTTGCGGCCTTGACGTGCGACAACCTCGTGACTTCCCGCCGCCTCCGCCTCTTCCTCCTAGAAGTACCAAGATCGCAGTGCATACGCCGTTGTTCGTCCGAGGTTCTCCCTGCTTCATCCTGGTGGCAGCCGCATCCGCCCGAGTGCGAGAATGTCGGAGTTGTATATATAGCACCGCGCTGCGACAGCTGGAACAATGTTATGCACAGCTAGCGACTGATCCCAGCGGGCCCGCATTTGCCACCCCCTGGATATTTCGAGCTCTTTCAGCTTTGTTCACCGTTTGTGACTCCTGTATAATCACACGCGCCTCACAGCCGCATCTGGGGTCCTCTTATATGCTGTGATCCAAGGTGACGGCGGCATAAAGCCGTCTGAACGTCGGCCTCTCCCCAGTTGCTAACCATGAGCGATTTATCCAAACCTCCGACGAAGAAAGCTGTTATTGTCGCCATACAGACCGTCCGTGGCAAGCCTGGAACCAGGTTCGAAGGCTTGCCTGATCTCACCCTTGCTCACCGGGATGCTAGAAACCTCCGGGATAAGCTGGAATGTATGTGAAATTCATTTGCTTATGTTCAATCAAACTCATTTATATCTCAGCTTCACATGGTTACCAAGCGAATAATATCGTTTTGATGATCGACGACAAAGAGCATGAGGAGCACCTCTGGCCTACCCGCAAGAACATCGTGCGCTACTTCACTTGCACATACTATCTCGAGCTCTGATCGTCTTTATTGTTTATTTGGTAGATCACCCAACTGAAAATCCTGACCAGAAACGCTCCTGATAATTGTCATATTACTTTCTACTGTAGGTTTGCACGTTTGACACCAGAAGAGCACGGTTAAAACGCAGGCTACAGTCTCTGGACACTGCCTAGAAGAAGAATGTCCCGAACGTGCTCGCATGAGAGCAGATGGTCGGGACAGTGGTGAGTGCAGCCGTCCCTGGCCTCACGCCTTACTCACGTTACCTCAGAAATTGTTTGCGCGAATGGAAAGCCCATTCTTGACTATGTAAGTAAACTAATGCATCATGTAAACCTGATCTGATATCTGACAGGAATTGCATAAATATCTCGTCGAGCCATTGCAGAGGGTGAAAGGCTCGAGGCTATTCGTGCGTGCGATTCAGACAAGCTAATCTGTTCTGCTCGCTGATGTTGTTACTAGGCACTTTTCGACTGCTGCCACTCTGAGACGCTGCTCGGTATGTATTGCGTAAACCATCCGCAAGGTCTCCGCACTGCGTCTCTAACATGCTAGCTTTGACAGACTTGCAAAGGGGCAAGCGGCGAAATAAATATTCGAGGGCATGGAAGATTGGCGCTGATCAATTGTTCAAAGGTCAGTCTTCCAAGTCTTCCAAACGATCCGGGTGTTACGATTTGAGCACTCACCTCCGAAACTTAAAGGCGTCGTAACAGGAATTGTAAACCTCTGTAAGCTTTTACTCGGTACTTTATGAGATCTCCATTTATAACGAATTGCAGTGAAATTAAACAAGAAATATGGCCAGCAACGATGCATTATTCCACAGCCAATAAGAAGAGCCAGTACCAGGTTGATCAGCCCGTCGACATCCAGCACCCTCGAGGTAGGAGAACTCAGAGTGGTGAGTAATGCAGCCTCCTGTCGTTACTTTCAATAATTGGCTTTCATCAGATTTGTATGTCTGCTTGCAGAGATCAACAGCTTGCACATGACGATACCAAAGTAGGGGACACGTTCACAAAGGTATCGTATTTCGACTGGTATCATATGTCCTGACCAACTAAAGCGTGTGTTTCCAGTGCTTCATTGATGCTACGACGTCAAAACCCAATGTCACGTGGGAAGAATTGCGTGATGCGCTCAAGTAGGTCGATCTGTGATATTAAGTTGTTCGGCGATTGATGTGATCTGCCAGAGAACGCATTTCAGACATTCGAGTGCGATACGAAGAATCGCTGCTAACAAGTTCCGAAGGCGGTGACCACGACCACTGGACACAAGATCCAAGAGTGAGCACTTCCGTGGTAACTTACCGAGCGTTTTGTTCACTGATCGAGATTTAGCTTATCACTAGTCCCTTCACGGTATGTAACGCCGGACCATCCTTTTGCACTTTCTCACTTGGTCTACAGGACTTGAGACAAGCAATATCTTTCTGAAGTTATACAGTAATGATTATTGGTCGATGAAATACCCAAGATGCCCAAGATACCTGGCTCCTGAAACGTTGAACGTTGCGCGGACTATGTTATTAGATCAATTATTGTAATCATTCGAATCTCCATACACATAGTAAAATTTTCTGATGACCTTGTGATTGGAAGAGATCTCTCGCGCTCTCTTTAAGACGCGAACTCAGACTGGGGTAGAGAATGGACCGGGCTCGTATATATAAGCTCAGAGCGCGCCCTATAAACTCGGCGAGCCTACAGTTATGCTACGGAAGCCGAGTGTCTTTAGCCATCTGCGTAACCAGCCAACGCCTTCTCCCTCGACCGGATGTGTAGGAAGAGGACTTCCGCGGAGGCTTCCTTTTGCGTAAGCCACGAATGGCCTATAGTACGTCCCGATTATACCCCTGTAATGACGGTCACGGCTGCATCCACAGTAAGTCACGCAGCTAAAAGCTCACCAAAGCATGCCTTGGAGCAGGGGCATCAGGACCTGGTCCCGGATGGTGATATAGGCGATTTTACCCCAGTCAACTCGGACTACTTGTTGCGAAGATTTGACCAACGGCGTCACATGAGTGGACGCGGTGAACTCTGTGTCGTCCGTGTCGACCACGGCGGGGTGCTCTCTCCCTCTCCCCTTGAGCTCGATGTGAATGCAGTCCTGTATGCGCTTCAAATACACCTGTTCGAACCGCAAGTCTGGGATGGGGAGACGTTTTCGTCTGCTGGGTTCCTCGTGGTCGACATCGTGGTGATCAAAGGGATAGTCGGGATAGTCGTGCGAGTCGTGCTGGCTGGTCATTGTCAGACACGCCCTCGGCAACTCCCGGACCGAACTTGAAGTCGATCAACATGTGGCTTTCGGTGATTTTTGCGTTGTTGGTGTCTTCGCTGTACTATCCATTTCACTCTAATAGCCATGCCTTGCTCGGCGGTACGACTTCGCAGAGCCACGCAACGAACATAACGAACGCATCTCGCGTACTCCTACTGACTGCACATCCCGACGACGAGTGCTTATTCTTTGCGCCAACCGTGCTAGCTCTTCAAGAAGATCCATCACACCCCGAGATTTATTCCTTGACCATGTCCGTCGGAAACGCAGACGGCCTGGGCGAAACGAGAAAAGAAGAGCTAAGTCGTAGTCTCGACGTGTTGTGCATCGACCAGGACAAGCGCTGGGTCGTCGATCATCCGTGAGGCAGTCGACGACACGTACCTTGATCCTCCTCTAAGCAGTGTTTTGCAGTATGCTCCAGGATAACATCACGCTGGAGTGGGACGCTTCGGTTATCTCCGTTGTCATCGCACCCTACGTGGTGAAGAACCACATCACCACCGTATGTATCCGTTTGCTATGCAGATCGCACAGGCTGATTGAATTATCTAGATTTTGACTTTCGATGCCCAAGGTATCTCCTCCCATCCAAATCATTATTCGTTGCCATCCGGCGCCTCGCAACTTGTCAATACTTTGCGGTCAACGGCGTCTGGGGCGAATGCTGTTTCTGTGCCCAGGGTCTTTGGGCTGGTCACAACGCCTGTCCTCCCAAAATATGTCGGCCCTCTGGCACCCATCTATAGCCGCCTAAGTATGATATCGGAGAGAGCCTTAGACCACTTTATATCAAAGAACAGGAACCGGCCAGCCGTGTTCACATCCGGTGTCAAGGAGTACGCGACAGCTGTCCGGGCAATGCGAGAGCACGCGTCGCAGCTTATATGGTTCCGTTATCTCTATGTAACGTTTTCGCGATATATGTGGGTCAACGAATGGGTGGAAGTGGAGTAGTACAATTAGTAGCAAGCGAGTAACGAATTTGGGGGCGTGTGTATTTGCTTGTTTGGCCGGTGTGAGATTTTGTATTGTTGGTCGGTCCAAGCCCAAGCCCTCCTTGGAAAATGGCGCGATTCAGTGCCCTCACCAGCGACAGCAGCGATGACGAACAAACGCCCTACACGCCCCAAGACGACCATCGCCCTGGTTCGCCCACCAGGTCGGTAGACATGGACCAGCACTCGTCCAGTTCCAGTTCGGAAGAGGAAGAGGACAGCGAGGAGGAGGAAGAGGAACAAGAATCGGAGGACACGTCTGACATGGACGAAGACGATCTCGCAGTCGCAAAGCCCGCATTGAAAACGCGTAAACACGCCCTGGTAGAAGACTCGGACGGCGAAATCCAATACGAGCACACTCGAAGTCGGTCCGGGTCCTCGAGTTCGCTAGAGTCCGATTCCGACGATGCGCGCAGACGAGGGGCTACTGTCACAGCATGGGCAGGACGCGCTGGCATGGACACCCACAAGATGCACGTCATGCAGACGTCGTTGTTCCGTATGCCCGAGGAAGAGGCGGCGCTTCAGGCCATGAATCAACCCACGCGGCCCCGTTACAGACTATCGCCCACAGTGAGCCGCAAGCACAGCCGTGACTCGGTCGGAGACGGTCGGTTCGACTCCCAAGAGGTACGTGGCGCCTGGTCCATCGTTCTATGACTCTAAGCGGCATTTAGAGGATATCCTTTGCTCACGACGTTGACCATCCCGTCTTTCGGCCATCCCGCAAGTATGCACGTGTCGACATATCCTCCTCAGCTGTGGGTGGGAATGAGGGTGTATTAGTTGATGCAGGGCTTGCGTTGGGCCGCTCCTTCCGTGTCGGATGGAGTTCCGGTGGTAATCTGGTCCATCTAGGCCAACTCTGTGGGCCTTCTACCCAGAGGTAGGTAAGGTTTCGTTCGTTCGAGGCAGACCGCTTATCCCTTGTGGTTAGTCAAACTTCTGCCAACTCGTCTGTCGTCACGAAAACACGTGTTCCGTTCTTCTCTGGACCTATAGAGAACACCAGCAGTAGACTTTCACGACTACTACAACACCACTTGTCGAAAACGCCCATCGTAAAAGACGAGGATGGGATTCCGTTTGCTGACCCATCCTCGGATCTCTGCTTCTCCTCCTTCACTCCATTGTACCCCAAAACCGACCATTCGTACGAAGCATCCCTTTTCCGCCTCGGTCATGCCTTGTTCGACAGTATGGATCTACATCTTGGTCAGGAAGTTACTGTCGATGTGCGAAATCGTATATCATCTATTCGACGCAAGGCAGCGCTCTCAGAATGGCTCGCATATGCTGTCACCTCGTCGGTTGACGCTGACCTCAAAAAGCAATCTTCCTCCGATCCCGCCGCCCTCATATTCTCCCTTCTCTCCGGATACCAGATCGAAAAGGCGTGTGATACTGCCTTGGATTGTGGATCTGTCAAACTGGCGACACTCATCTCTCAAGCTTCGGGCGACTTCGAATTCAGAGAGGATCTCAGGGAACAACTACAACTGTGGCGGGAACAACGAATAGACGTTCACGTCAGCGTGAGTATCAGAAAGATATATTCTATACTCGCTGGTAGCGTAGACGTTCTGGAGGGATCGAAGGCAAGCACTCTCGAACGGTGTCCCGACGTCGATCCACTCGAGGGGCTAGACTGGAAACGGACGTTTGGGATGTATCTCTGGTATGTGGAGCCTATGGATGCGTCCATAGCACAGGTCTACGATTCGTATGACCGCGCCGCGCGAGAATCACCCTCACGGGTTGCGCCCTCACGACCACATTATCTGGAACCCGCTCCCTCGAAGAAACTCGCGTTTTACATACCATCACCTCCGCCTTCCGACGCTCTATTCTCTCTCATTCGACTGTATGCCGACCCGGCATGTTCACTGTCTCAAGTTCTCTCTCCGCTCTCGTTTGGACCTTCACCAGGCGACTACTCGTTCCCCTGGCATCTGTACATCATCCTGTCGCGATGTATGCGTATCCGTGATCTCTCTGACCGTGGCGAGTCGGAACATCTTGAAGAAGAAATGGACGAGGACACCTCGGGACGTCGCGAGGGTCACAGTCCCAGCGCCGACCTGCTGGCCAGTTACTACGCGCAACAGCTGGAGCAACTTGGTATGCTCCAGGAAGCCATTTTTGTTCTCCTTCACATCGAGGGTTCTGCGGGGTAGGTTCTCCTGAAGTCGGTCGTGTCAGTAATCTTACATTATGTCGGCTAGGCGAGAAAAGGCGATCAGGGATGTTCTCCACAGGTCGGCGGACAAGCTGGACGAGTGGATGTGTAGCGGTATTCTGGGCAGTCTCAAGATTCCCCTCGCATGGGTCAACGACGTCAAGGTAATGCGTATTCTGTCTCGTTTCTACGGTCTCTCATGCCTCGCGTCAGGCACTCTATTCCATCAGCCAATGCAAAATCTTCGAGGCCTATGAACTGTACATGGCAGCAGGACTGTACCAATCTGCACACAACCTCGCGGTGGTCGAGCTAGCACCCGAGGCGGTGATCCGTCAGGACTTTGACCTTCTGACGTCCTTGTTCGAGCGGATGGCTGGCCAACCTGTCGACGGATGGCATATCAAGGGCAAGGTATGTCCTCCTTTCTCCCGCATGCTCGTTTTCGTCTTTACTCATTGCTCGTTCCCTCGTTCTTCCTTACTACCCAGGCCTACCTAGACTACGCCCACGCCATGACACGCCTCCCCGAGTTGCACGCGTCCCTGTCCGAGTCCGACGCAGACCCCGACGCAACGGAGAACGAACTCGAAACCACTGCGCGCGGGATACCGAAACTGATGGACATCCTCCCGGACCTGTTGTACCTGCACAAAACCGACCCGAGACACAAGGTCGCGTTGGCAGAGATGATGGCGGGGTTGACGGCGGTATTGGATCAGGTGAAGCCGCTCGCGCTGGTGCGTACTCTTTCTCTTTTTCTCACTTGTCATGTGAATCTGACGGCATCCCTGCAGGCACAATCACAAGTTCGGTTGACGGGAATGGACGAGGCGACGATGTTGCGGCATATCCAGACGACGGCGCTCGAGCGGTTCATGCGGTCCATTCAGGCGTCGTGAACGTCACAGCAGCACGTGAAACGGCTTGCCGGAATTGGTTCTAGCTAGCCTTCCCTCGTGTTATATTACCGTTATTTAAACTCCATTTCTTTTTCTTTTCTTTTCACGAGCGAGGAAAAGAACAATAAGAATAAAATTAACTCAGGGGCACAACTTGTGCTGTAAGTATTATTCTGAGCTCTATCTAACGTGATGCATCTAAGTGTGAGTAACAGCTCTAAGGATACCGATTATAGCGAGAGACGTATTACTAGAGTAAACGGTCCAAAAATAAATATATCAGCATTACGGCGCTGGGAGGGGCAAGAGAGAAGCGAGTGGAGAGCGCAAAAAGCCGGTAGTGGGAGTGTGTTATTTATTTTCCCCCTAATCGATGTTCCTCCCGGACTGCAAGAGCGCAGTGGCCAAGACGGCAACGTCCAAGAGACCGAGCTGGATGGCGCGAGTGGTGAGCTCGAGTACGACTGTGTCGTAATGCTTGGTGATGCGCGCCAACCATTCTGGCGAGCCGGGGGCGAACAGCTGGTACGAAAAAAAAAAAAAAAAAAAAAGATCAGAATACGGAAACGAGCCACGGTGTAAAGTATCACGGACCTGTATATACCTGTCGACCGGCGCCCATGTATAATAAACCCCGCCGTACATCATTATCCTCGACCTTTTGGTAGTAGCGATGAGTCAAGCAATCAAGTAAAAAAAGTCAACAGACGAGCTTACCGTCTGTCCGAAGCGAGTCTCAACCACTCCCCTACGGGCTGTTTCGCAGCAACACCGCGGATCTCGACTGTCGGTCCTGGGCTCCGCCACTCGACGAGCGCGATCGTGTGCATATGCGCCCCCGCCGAGCCGCCGCTACTATTACTAAGTGGTGCGCGGGTCGCTTTGAGCTGTGTGACGACGAGGGGTGATGTAGAGGGCGACGCGTAGCCTCCCGTCGTCGTGCCAGCAGTAGTAGTGGTCATAGTCGTGGAGGCGAGGCGGTACACCGCCTCGTTGTTCGGTCCTATTACTGTGCAGTCTAGGACGCTCGAACGACTGACGGACGACGAAGACGACGAAGAGGAGGAGGAGGAGGAGTAGGGGGATGAATGTACGGAGGAGGAAGAGGAGGAAGAGGAACGATGATGGGACGCGGTGGCGAACTGGAACGTGATGGAGGTGTGAAGGGGCGGATCGACCGACGTCGATCTGGGATAGGGGAGAGCACCAAATACGGAAGGTGCACCTGAGCGATGGACGTCGCCGGTCGCGTGCTGGGCGGAAAAGGGATCAGTGCCGTACATTGACTAGAGTAGTGGACGCGAATAATAAAAATATAGAGGGGGACGTGGACGGCGACTGCAATGGTTTCAAGCCCGGAGTTGGTGGAAGGTATGTTGATGTTGGAATATTCCAAGGTGATGTTCCGTGCACTGATATACGGTCAGAGACCTACTGCTATGTTCACTAGTCAGCGAACTGCTTGCGTGTCAAGTCAAGAGAGAGGCGGGCCGTGACGGGGATCGTGCGTCATGCCGGCTCTCAACTCTACGCCTGGAATACAATACTCCGGTGCACACGAAGAAGGTGTCGTCATGCCAGACGTTACACGACATTGACGTCTAGCTAGTCGTGCTGTGCGCAAGGAACCGAGCTAGGGATAGGCATTGATGAGCAAGCACTCAGGGAGATGGAGGTTTCACCATGGTTGCACGTGAACAACACCGGATTTCGCAGCAGCCTTAGACGTGGCATAGTAACCGTCGAGGGGGGTACCTTGGCATTCGAGGACAAGTCAGAATCACAAGTATAATGCGTTCGCTGCGGATCGTTGGCATCGCTCGTCGAGTAAGCGCTCATAGGGTTCTTTGTCAGGATTAAACACTTCGGAAATTCAATTATTGCCATAACGAAACAGGGATTTGGGAGGGTAATACTAGAACATGGAAACGTGCAATGAGCCAAGACATCGATACAGGTTCGTACAGCCATCCAATACAACCCATGCGTATGCTTGGATGAATTGCAAAAATACCGTGGTTGCGCTTACATGGCATACCTGATCGGAAGCCAATCAGAGATTTACAGAGGTGTGAAAGGGGTAAGACATACTTCCTTGTCCACTCCCTGGCGGTTGATTCGTACCGGGCACGATCTGTCTTGTACAGATGTGCAATGTCGTGTACCAACGGGTCGTCGGGATTAGGGTCGGTGAGCATGGAACAAATCGAAAGTAATACTAGAAAGGAGGTAAGACGCCACCGAAACGGTGGAGACAAGGGACGTGCCTTTCGAGATGGTCAGCGCTGGCGACCACTGGTCTCTAAGGATGTCGAGGCAAATGGAACCGTTGGCATTGATGTTGGGGTGGTAGATCTTGGTTGTGAAGCTGACTTTGGGTGGCTTGAATGGATAGTCTGTTGGGAAGGTGATGGAGAGGAAGAAAACACCGCCCGAGTACGGTGAGTCGCCCTGTGCCCATGGTGAGTCACACGTGACGGCATATCGCTGTGCTTATACGCACTGGTCCCATTATCGTTGCCTGCCACTGAAACATGTTATCGCCTGTAGGGCCAGCGCTGCAAGATGAGGGTGGGTCACGGCCGAGGTCAATCAATTCCTAGAAGCGAGGATGTCAGTTTGAGGAGGGAGGTGAAACAAAGGTCAAGAAGGGACTCGAACCTTGTTAATGCGCTTAAGGGCCATGGCGGTGATACAAGATTATGTTGGAGAGTCTGTACAAGCGGTGCGGCCTGAATCGCAAGGAGATCGAGCGTCATCGCACAAGATCAGATGGACGACAGAAGGAAAGAGAGAGATAAGGTAAGATGTGAAGTGAAGTGAATAGGTGAACTACGGTATGAGTCGGGTACGAGGTGAAAGGGAAGGGGAGAAAGAGCGCACCTTTAGAACAGAGTCGTTGAAGATGATGGTAGAAGGAGAGTCGAGCTCGCCGGTGGGTGGGCTGTGAGATGCGGCTATTTAGGATGTTTGGAATCTTGTTTGGTTGCTGACAAACTTTGTCTTCTCGGACCATCCAGAATGTATGCTAATGACTGCTACCGCGATCTATCAACCCCACACCGACAATCACTCCCTCCGCAAGTACGTCCGCAACTTTCCGCCCTTCCTTTGCCTGGTGCTCGGCCTGCTTGATGAACTCGGCCTTGACAGCGTTGGCGCGTGCGATCTAGACTCTCGGTCACATCCAGGCACGCACGGGGTCACCCGGCCAACTTACCTCCTTCCTGTGATGCAGGCACTCTAGGTAGTCATCAGCCTGTAATTTGCACTGTTGTGGAGCATCTGCCTGAGAATAACACTGCGACGTGTCCGTCAGCACCGCCCAACGCCGGGAAAACAAGAGAATACCTTTTGGAATTCTTGCCAGTACGTGAAACACCGCGAACGGCCTGCAGGGAAATGTCAAGAGGAAGGGAGAGACGTGGCCCTGCCAGCGTACCTCCAGTGTAACCGAAACCTGACTGTGCAATGCAACTGTCAGCAACGAGGGATGAGGAAGAGAAGAGCACATACGGCCATGACTCGGGAGAGAGAAATAGTTGAAGCGTGACACGTCACAGGAGTGATTCGGATAGTAGCACAGCCTCAAGTATTCACCATCTATCTACGATAAGTGACGATGGCAGATCAGAACGAACTTGCGTTTGTCAGAAATTTCGTCAAGACGATCGCTGGTCAGCCCGTCTCGTTCGACGACGACTATCAAGCACCACCGAACTTGGCTTTGAAGCGTGTTCCGGTCTTGCCTGTGCGTCGTATTCTCGTCGCGTTCCCAGCTTCGTGAGAGTAAACATCGCCTAGATTCCCGTACCACCCCTTCCAGAACGTAAACCGGCATCATCGGCGGCGTCAGGTATGTCAGACGCGCACGCGTGCTTCGATCGGTAGATAATTCATGATGAAAAGTGGCGACCATCCACATTACGTTCAAGTCCCTCAAGCCCCCATGCGCTTTTACGCTTGCCGTACAGTCCACGGACACCATCTCGGATATCAAATCGCAGCTCGCATCGCAGCCGCATGCACCCCCTGTGGACGCACAACGCTTGCTCCTCAAGGGAAAGGCCCTCGTAGACGCGAAGCTTCTGAAAGAGTATGACGTAAAAGAGGGCGATACCATAAATTTGATGGTCAAACCCGGCTTCGATTGGGATCCTAACAAGTCCAAGACGCTCTTCCCTACCTCTGGACAAGACGACATGTCAGACTCATCTGCAAAACTCACCGCGGGTCATAGACACACCCGCGCGCCATCTATCGTGCTCTCGCCCTCTCCATCCATCGTCACCTCCCGTGAATCAGACGGAAACAAACCCCAAGACATCAACCTCACGCTCGACACGTCGACCATACCCACCGCGTCCCTTTCCCCAGTCACGCGCTCGTCATACCAGGCCACCATCTCCGAGCCGGAGTTTTGGACCCGACTGCTCTCCTTTTTGAGGTACTATTATTCTCCTCTTTGCTCACATGCCCACGTCGCTCATTCATTCGGTTCAGGTCGGAGTTTCCAGTCGAAGGCGATGCGTTCACCGCATTCGAAGATTTCCTTCGCGCGAGCAAGGGTGGCATGACCGCGAGCGAGATCGCCAAGATTCGTGATCACGTTGG
Source organism: Leccinum subgranulosum (assembly GCA_038091575.1). NCBI lineage: Eukaryota > Fungi > Basidiomycota > Agaricomycetes > Boletales > Boletaceae > Leccinum > Leccinum subgranulosum. Next base: position 71,468 of record JBBPOS010000006.1, on the reverse strand, counting down.
CGTGGTGGGCATGGCTGGCACATAAAAAGGATGCCGTTGGATTTTTTTTTTCTTTTCTATGGGATTACTGTACAATGTTTTGTCATCGAGGTCGGCGCTGACGGAGCGACTTCCGTTTTCTGTTGTAAAAAAAATTGGGCGCAATGGCGATTTCCCTCCAACTGATAAGGTCACACTTGAAATTGCCTTCCTTGCGAACGATTATCACGATGGCTGCCTCCAAAGATGCGTCGCTGCAAGCTGACATTGGCAAGATGAGCCTCGAGCCAGACGGTTCGTTCAAACGTGCTGCTGCCTCGTTCAGGAATTGGATCCAAAAGGATAGCGAGTTTGCCCCCGAAAGAGGTACGTAGCGTACGTACAGGTCGGGTCAGAACAACCGTATCGTGACCGTCTCTTCCAGACAGGTACCATCTCTACGTCTCCTACGCCTGCCGTACGTTTCCTCCTCTTTTTTTCTTTCCCCCCGCTCTTCAACCTTTTTTCCTGTGTAGCATGGGCCACCCGCACGCTCATCGTCCGGAAATTGAAAGGGCTCGAGGACCTCGTCCGTGCGTATTTGCCAGAGATCCCCGCGATTCATATTCATTGATGAACTTGTTTGGCAGCCTTCACCGCCGTATCGCCGCATATGGGCGAATCAGGGTGGCCGTTCGCCAGCGTCGACTCCTTTCCCGGTGCGGACGACGACCCGCTGTACAATGCAAAACACGTCAAGGACCTTTACTTCCGCGCGGACCCCAATTATGGTGGCAGGTGAGTTCGTTCCATATACACACAACACTTTGTTTGCCCACACTTTTTTTTTTTTCGTCAACAAGGTTCACGGTCCCAGTGCTCTGGGATAAGAAGAAACATACGATCGTCAACAACGAGAGCTCAGAGATCATCCGCATATTCAACACCGCATTCAACGACCTCATCTCGCCTGAAAAGGCGGCCATCGACATTTATCCCGAACAGCACCGCAAGGCGGTCGACGAGATCAACGAGTGGGTGTACGACACCGTGAACAGTACGCACGTTTGATTGGGCCTTTAACTAAGCCTTTCACTCCTTTGTAGATGGCGTGTACAAGGCTGGCTTCGCAGTATCGCAAGAGGCGTATGAAAAGGCGGTGTACCCGGTCTTTGACAGCCTGGACCGTCTCGAAAAGTTGTTGACAGGCAAAGACTATCTCGTCGGCGATACTCTCACCGAGGCGGATATCAGGCTCTGGGTCACGATCGTGAGCTTTTCTCCTTTTACACGCAGTGTGCAACGATCCTGAACCTCCCTCGTTCCGTAGATCCGTTTCGACCCCGTCTACGTCGGACACTTCAAGTGCAACCTGCGCACTATCCGAAACGGCTATCCCGCCATCCACACGTAAGGACCCCCCTGTTTTGTCTTGCACGAGAACAGAAACTGATAAGCGACGGGAAGGTGGCTCCGCAAGCTGTACTGGAACAACGACGCGTTCAAGTCGTCCACCAACTTTGAGCACATCAAAGTTCACTACTACTGGTCCCAGACAAAGGTGCGGTATCTCGTTGGTCGCACGAGCGCGTCACTCACCTCCTCGGTACAGGTCAACCCGACGCGCGTCGTCGCCGTGGGGCCGAAGCATGATATCGAGCCGCTGTAGAACGAAGAGGGGCATCTGCGAGTGTGTGAGCGTGTAGGGTGAGAGGGTCATGCCATGTACGATTATCATAGCACACGTAAACCAAGAAAGAAAGAAAGAAGAGATTGTACAATCATCAATTTTCTGAAAATGAGAAAAGGGAGCGTCGTGTATACGGTAGGTTACAACATGGTCTAGAGGACGAGAACACCGACAGAGGACAACGAGACGATCGTCAAGATCACAAGCGTCAGAGTGAAAAGGAAAGGTGCCTGGGATGCGACCGACCGACCGGTGCTGCTCCCCACGGCTGACGACGGTGGGGGGCACTGTGAGCCGAGCTGCGTCTGTGAGTTTGGGAGCGTGGACGATGGTCCGGACAGAAACGTCGAGACTGATGAAGGCGCGGACGACGATGACGGCGGCGGTAATGGCGATGGCGAAGAGGAAGGAGTGGAGGTGGGGCTCTGTGACGATTCGGAAGACGACGTGGGGTCGGATGAAGTTAATGAAGAGGTCAAGATCACCGATGGACTTTGTGAAGACGTGGGGGAGGACGAAGGGGTGGACTCGGACGGCAAGGAAGAGGAGACGGGAGACAATGTAGGAGACGTGCTAGAAGACGGTGTGAGAGATGGTGATGCGAGAGAGGACGGGGGAGATATGATGGAATCCGATAGAGACGAGGACGAAAAGGACGAAGGAGAAGGATCAGGGGTTAGCGAAGACGAGTCATATGAAGAAGAGGACAAATAAGACGTGGACGTGGATGTGGGTGGGGAGGTAGGTGAAGTGACAGCAGGAAGAGGGTCCGAGGAGTCGTACGTAGACGTAGATGATGTAAATGTGGGTGCAGGGACGCTTGGTGTGACTGACGTCCCAAAAGACAAAGGGTCCGAGGAAGAATATGCAGGAACCGCGGGCGTTAAAGGCGGCGTCAACCAAGTGGGAGACGATGTGGGAGACGTCAAAGGCCAACAGCCTGAACTACTAAAGAAAACATTTGAAGACGAAGACGAAGGAGAAAGAGAATCAAAGGACGTAGAGGAATGATGATGCGGATGCCAATGTGGGTGGGAGTGGGCACACGTGTCGTTGGAGGGATACGGCGTAGGCACCGGAGGAGCGGACGAGGCTGGCATGTTAGAATTGGTGTAAGCGGTATTGCTTGACGTCGACGTCGGAAGCGATGGGAATGTGACCGCTGGAGAGGACGTCGATGACGTACTAAAATAGATCTGATTAGTGCCGGTCAATGAACAAAGTGGAGAGAGCACCAACTCAGTACAGTCGGACGTGCATGCTATGGTTCTTCTTGCATGCGTGACTCGTGCATCACCAACGACGCGACGAGTCGTGCAACTGGCGAAAGCGTGTGCAGTGTCATGCGGAGAAGCCGCCGAAACCCCCTGAAACAGGGTGGAGGGTGCTTTTATAGCTTCCCCAACGCAGTCCTCGAACGTTCCAACGTCGTAGCTTCCGGGAGCATCGTCCGCACATCCGAAGACGTCGTGGACCGGTGGACATGTTATGGATGCAACCGCAGAGGGTTTACACGCCCTAAAGCAGAATCGATCTTGCGACACGAAGCTCTGTCAGATCTTGTAAGACTACTATGCAATGATTGGTGAGGCTTTTTACCGTCCAGTCGTGAATTTGTTCGAGCTGACCATATGCACTCGTGACCACGAAGCTGTGGGAACGATCCCCACTCGCGCTCGCCGCTGTGCCCTCAGACGGTACGTTAATGCGGCTCAAGTTGCCAACGCCTACAGCATCACGTTGAGAAATAACCATAAACATCGACAAGACGATCCTGCCTGTAATTTGGACGTATTCAGGTGTTATCAGGAGGCGTGCCCCCAATATCACACCGTCCGGAATGAGGCGGGTTGAATGAGCACCCTGAAGAAACAATTAGCCTGAATATGAGCCGTTTTGTACGGCAAGTTCAACGTACCTTCAGGCACCAAGCAACCAAGGCGTGCTGCGATGGTATTGCGTGGTTGGACGCGTTCTTTTTCGGCAACAAAGCGCACTGACCTCCGCATCCACTGTCACTGAAAGAGCCGGTTGTGAGGGAGCCCACAAGCAAAAGTCCTCTGCAGAATTTACTGGTAGATGGGTCATGCGACGTTCCAGCAAGTGCAAAGCGACGAGAGCGTACGGTTGGCAATCTGGTATGGACTCGTCCAACACCCATCCCCGCCCCCATGGCACGTCGAACGTCCGGCTCTGAGGTGGTGAGCAGTGCCCTGAGGAAAACGTGCTTCAGCGTAGCCTGAGCCCCTCGCTAAAATCAGAGCTGCCGATACGCCGGACACGAGGCTTGCGAGGACGTATATGCTAGTCCGGGGCATGTTTTGTACCTCTATAGCTATGGCGCCGGCGCCAATTGGACAATGAGAACTCAAAAAGAAAAAGAGGACAACGCGTCAAGTTGGATGCCTGCGAGCTTATAGCTCCACAGAAGCATGACCCAAACGTAGCGGAACGCCTGCTAGGTGCGCATGTGTGAACACGGCAGGTCCACGCCTGGTCCCGCTGATGGGTTCCGGCAACTGGGTGAGCTATTCCTTGTACCGATTTGGCACAGCTCACGCGTGCCGCCCACGAGGAGAGAGCAGGAGAACAGGAGTCTGAGGTAATGAACGCTGTACGCCCTGGGATTCGGAAGTCTTGCCTATCGGACCATGCTCGTTCGGCGTGTGCATAGTGATATCGGAAGGTCTTGCATTGGCGCTGGCTGTGCCTGTGTCCAGGTTGGCTGTAAGATTATCGAAAGACAGTCACCGCCGTATGACTCTACACACCTAAAACTTGTTTGGAGACGCGTATGTTAAAGATACCAAGTTGATTTACTCAGCTCGGAAACACGTTGCAAAATTTCTCGTGCCAATTCCGCGTGGCCCTTGGGAAACTCTCGCCAAAAGCAGGTCCGTCAAGTGAGGAGGTTCGCAGATACACCGCCTTGTGAGTTGGGTGGCCCATCAAATGTTCAAACCGCACCCATTCTCGCCGAAGTGGTCGGGTCGCGTGGCGCTGGACCCATTCCCTTGGAAACACCATATGCTTCACGCTACACGTGTTTCAAGAGGCAGTTATGAGTTTGAATTCAACAGTTTCCTCGGCAGATGCCGGGATAAGAACGTGCAAATGAAATGGGGTCAGGGGCCACATCATGTACAAAATGAGATCCGGGGATGGCGTTGAGTCCCACACTCCTTCGCTTCTACCACGTCATGGATGTTCTTGGGTCGATCTCCTTCCCCCTCGTGGGCACCGACTACCTGATAACAACCGCATTGACCGCGCTTCCCGTCGCAGTAGCAGTCGTTCACTTGGTTCCTTACCTTACTGATCCGTACAACCAACGTCGTATTCCTGGACCGTTTTTCGCAAAGTTCTCCGACATTTGGCTAGGTTGGGTCGCCAGCCACGGCCACCGCTCAGACGTCGTACACGAACTTCACAAGAAATACGGTGCGGTACCAGTACAAGTCCCTTGTTCAAGTCTGATATCTCCTCCCAGGAACATTTGTTCGTTTGGCACCTAACCATGTGTCCATTGCCGATCCTGGCGCTCTGCAGACCGTTTATGCACACGGAAACGGCTCCCTCAAATCCGAATTCTATGACGCCTTTGTGTCCATTCACCGGGGCCTGTTCAACACGAGAGACCGTGCTGATCACGCTCGAAAGAGGAAAATCGTGTCGCATATATTCTCCCAAAAGAATGTCCTCGAGTTTGAACCTATAGCTCGAGTTTATATCGATCAGCTCCTCAAGCAATGGGATCGACTGTGTGATGCGGCAGTCAAAGGTGGGTCTGGTTCAGATGGGGACGGCTGGTCTGGTCGCGATGGTCGTCTTTGGTTGGATTGTCTTCCCTGTACGTAACAATCCTCGTTCATTCACACTCGTTATGCTCACAACCCGCTTTAGGGTATAATTACCTTGCCTTCGACATCATAGGTATTCAATGTCCCAGCAGTCCCCACGCACGCAGTCTACTCACGCACCCCTTAGGTGATCTGGCCTTTGGGTCTCCCTTTGGCATGGTTCTCAAGGCAAAGGACTCTGCCCCGGTTGCCATTTCACAGCAAGATGCAATGAAGTCATACGGAACTGAGCAAGCTCTCAAGGTCATCGACATCCCCGCAGTACAAATTCTCAACGACCGTGGAGAATTTTCTGCCTCTATGGGAGTTCTTCCCCCGTCTTGGAGACCCTATGTCCGCCTCCTTCCTTGGTACAACAAGGGTAGCAAGGCAGTCAAAAACCTCGCTGGTTTGGCTGTTGCTGCTGTCGCAAAGCGTTTGACGACACCAACGGATCGTGTCGACCTCCTCAGTAAACTACAGCAAGGCCGAGATGACGAAGGCAATTTGATGGGTACAGCAGAGCTAACTGCTGAAGCTCTAACCCAACTGATCGCTGGCTCTGATACCACGTCAAAGTGAGTAACTTCATAACAAGGGATGATCTCTTCTAACTCGTGTGACTCAGCTCTTCCTGTGCGATCACTTATTACCTTGCACGTTACCCACGTGTGCAGGAAGAACTCCAAAAGGAACTCGACGAAGCACTTGGCGCATCGGATGATACCGTCACCACGTATGAACAAGTGAAACGTCTTCCTTATTTGGATGCCGTCATCAATGAAGCCTTGCGGATACACTCCACATCGGGCATTGGCTTGCCTCGTGTCGCTCCCGAGGGTGGTTTGACAATTAACGGTATACACTTCCCTCAAGGCACGATTTTGAGCGTGCCAACCTACACGATCCACCGGGACAAGGATGCTTGGGGAGATGACGTGGATGAGTTCCGTCCCGAGAGGTGGTTCGAACGTGACCACGCAACGACTCAGAAGGCCTTCAATCCATTTTCGTTTGGACCTCGGTGAATCCTACCCCTTTAATACTAATCATCGGCAATGAACTGATGTCGGACTATCAGCGCTTGCGTTGGCCGCAATCTTGCTTCTATGGAGCTGCTGATTATCATCTCATCTATTCTCCGGCGTTATCACTTTGTACTGGCTGATTCCGAAAAACCGGTTTGTGCTCACGCTCCTGTACTAGGATCTCTCACGAATAGTCCCTTGTGCTACCAGCTTGCCACCCGTGAAGGCTTCCTTCGCAAGCCAGTGGAGTGCCGTGTGGGAATCCAGCGCAGACAGGTCTAAATATAGGAAGTTCGCTATTCGTGCTTTTTGACTCTTGCGATTTGTTTTCTCTCTGTGCCATGATATTTACTCACGCTGAATGGTTCCATCTTCTTTCGAATTCCCCGGTCCTCCCTCAAAACTATAATGTTGTGTCTATTTTTGTGTGCGACGTCACAAGGCTCTATTGGGATATGAAATAGCTCCCTTTCCTTCTCCTTTCTCACATATCTATAGTAGCATGCTTCAGTGTGGGATCATCGCTAGTGCTCGGAATGCAGACCCACTTATATATCAAACCGTCGCGGAATCTCCTGACCGACTCAGAGCTTCGCGCTCGTTCAAGCTCGCTCACCTGACAGTGCCGGTCAGACCATACGGAAGCGCGATCGCGCCATGGCTGCCACCACTGTTCAATCCTCCAGCTCTTTCATGACTCCGAGCTCCTCCGCTTTCACGACCTCTTCGACTCCCACAGCCGCTGATGCCCCCGGTGCCACTGGCGACGCCAGCGGCAACAACGAGAACCCCAACGGCACCACCAACATCTTCTCCCTCAACGACTCACCACCTCTCGTCGTAGCATTCCTCGCCATCGGTTTGTTCGTCATCGCCATCATCGGCGTGTTCGGATGGCGCCACTTCTCGCGATTCCGGTCGCCGAATGCCCATGGTGGTCCGAATGGCCCAAACGCACCCAACCGCGGCCGCCGTCGCAAGTCCTTCATCCTCGGAAAACGGCCCGCGCTGTGGGACCTGTGGGTGGACCTAACCAGGATTACAGTGGATGATGATCGAGGCCGGTTGGTCGAGCAGAGGACCAAGTGGGAGTACATTACTGTAAGTCGCACGTTCGTTGGAGTTGGCGCGCCAACGCTGATAACACGTCGATCGGTCCTCCTTATGTCGAATAGCCCATGACGGCAGTCGTGACGTATCTGGTGCCGCACGCACGACCCTCCGAATCATTACTGCCAATCAAACCTGAATCGACGGTGGTGGTGGTGGATCCGGCCCGTCGATTCCGAGTGCGAGCGCCATTTGTGACGCAGTGGGGAAGGCGTTCGGCGTCCGCACCGCTAAGACGGCTCTTTTGGCCCGATGCACCGTCAACACCGCCACTACTACCACAGTTGGCACCACCACCACCAGCAACACCGCCATCACCACTCATGATACCTCCCTCAGATGGGGAAGGGAAAGTCGAAGGAGCAGAGTCACGGACGTCTGAAGAAATCGGGTGGAGCGATGCGTTGTCGGTGCAGGTCGCTGTCATCATTGCCATGCCTTCACAACGACGAGCACGACAGCAGCAGCAGGGGACCAGTTCGACGTTGGAAAAAGACACGGATTCGGAGGGGACGAGGTTAGGAGAGTTTTGTATTGCCACGATGGACGTGCCATGGAGCGAATGTGGATGATTTGGACGGAGTGCAGAGGACAGATCCGAGATTGTATAATTTGCTACAGCGCTATAATGTGGCTCCGTGACTTTCCGCTCGTCCGGATCTTGGGTGGGATTGGGAGGGAAGGACGATGGACTACGCACGCGACCGGACGCCGTTCGCACGTTGGCATTAGTAGTGTGGGGGTGGAGGCATCGTCATCCCTAGCTCTCGTGGATAGCACAGCCATTAGGGACGTTACTTCGCATGGCTTTCCACGCAAATGCTGTCCCTGTCCGCTAGGGTACCCAAATGACACGTGAGGCACTGTGGCGGTGAAATCAATGATGTGAGAATAGAACATTCGTTGAACACGTCCAGGAGCATCGCCGTCATTGTAGGACAACGGGGACGTCCAGATCGGTTCCTCTGTGCCGTGTGTCTCGTGAGCTCAGCGCAGAAACGACGTCATCGAATCAGAAGAGCAAAGGTGCCTGAGCGCAGCCATTACCAATGACACTTGATGGAGTCAGATCACGTCCTGGAGTTCGAGTCAGTAGCCAGCAAAACGTGGAAAATCAAAGACGCTCACCACAGGTGACTTGAATAGTGACCATGCGCAGGCCCGGCCGCTGGCGGTCGAAACGCAGTTCGATAAGACGCGCACGGGTCTTTGTTTTTCTGTCAAATTGCCATTGCACCCGTGCCAATAGTCTGCAGCGCTTCAAGCTCCAGCCTCGGCCGGGGGTTGGACTGGACTGTGGACTGGAACCGACACAACGGTTTTTACAAGCTCCGATAAGTTTGCGGGTATCTCTGTCTTGAATCTTCTTCCCCAAAGTACTATGCCAACCCGTGTGATATTCGTAATGTTTTGATGGCGTCCGAGTTGACCGACTCGGACGTACTCTTCGTAGAACTCTGACGGGGAACGATGGAAGAAAAAAAAGGGCGTACCGAGCCATGCAGTATAATCATACGAAATGCATTGTACCTGTGTTATTCTCGGCCGCCGACACTGACACTTTGGATGTGGACAAGTTCAACAAGCCAAACAACCAAGAAAGAATTTATCAAAGGAAATACAAGCCATCGCACGTACGTTCGCCACCCTCACACAACTGGCATTTGGCTCTGCGCGATTTTTGCAGTGGCAGGAGTCTGTTTTACTGCCGCCGGCAGTCGAAACGCAGTTCGATAGGACGTATGCGGGTTTTTGTTTTTCTGCCAAATTCGCATTGCAGCCGTGCCAATAGTAGGTACTTCAGCCTGGGGCTGGGGCTGGACTAGACTGGAACCGGATGTTTGTGGGTATCTCTTTCTTGAATCTTCTTTCCCTGTGATATCCAAAATGAAATGTTTTGATTTAGATGCGTCCGAGTTGACCGACTCGGACGTACTCTTCGTAGAACTCTGACGGGGAACGATGAAGGAAAAAAAGGGCGTAAGTTACCGAGCCATGCAGTATAATCATACGAAATACATGTACCTGTGTTATTTTCGGCCGCCGACGACACCGACACTTTGAATGTGGACAAGTTCAACAAGCCAAACAACCAAGAAAGAATTTATCAAAGGAAATACAAGCCATCGCACGTACGTCCGCCACCCTCACACACCGGCATTTGCTCTGCGCGATTTTTGCAGTGGCAGGAGTACTATCAATTTTACTCCACCAGGGGAGGGCGGATGTGGCTCGTTCAAGTTAAACCCGCAAATGTCCGTAAAAAATTAGAGTTAACTTCTGTTCAACTGCACTGCTGGCGACGCAACGCTAAACTACACTTTTAGATTTGATTCAGCGAACGCCGTCGCCACCACCTGTCTAAACGTCCAAGCCCGAAGTTCCGCTGCCGCAGTGACACCGACGTGAAGCTCTCTCTAAGTAGTAGATCTCGTCAAGTTGCCGATTCATTCCACTGTCAACTTGAACATGTGAACCTGGTGATAAGACATAAGACATATATGTGACATACGAGTCCGCCGCCGCCGCCGCCGCTGCACTGCACCCCAGGACCCCTTGGATGAAAGATCAGAAATCAGATCCCCCTCATAATCGGTATCAGAGGTCCTGGCAGAGAGTTGGCTGGTGGCGTCCCGCCACGTCCTTGTGTTGTCAAAGTAGTTGACGGGGGCCTCGGTCGTTTCCCCTTCCGCCTCGGAGGAAGAGCCCGCCCGGGGCCACCCAGGGGCGTTTGCCAGTCTTGCCGACGAGCCCGAGGAGCCTAAAGCGCCCGCGAGACGCCCAGTCAATCCAAATAGGATTCAAGTTCGACCGCATCATTCGATCAGACTAGGAACGTTTCCGTTCGCAAACGACAGCTCGGAGGCGGGGCGGTCGATTCAAGTTCAGGTCGCAAGTTTGTCTGACTCGACGTAAGTAGTTGGCGCCAGACGAGCGCCGGACAGGTCACATCAATGGAAGAATTCGATCGGAAAGTCGGCCCGTCTTATTTCCGTCGTCTGTCGTCGTCCTCTCCTCCACCCGACGTTCGGAGATCGACACATCCGAGTTCTAGACCCATCTTGCTTACGCTCTGAATGAATAAAAATTTCTTTTGATCGTCCTTTCCAGGAATGATGAGGATTCGTAACAGTACGTAAATGCATTCGAAAGGGTCGAGTCGTCGGAGAACCTAGTTCGTCCCAGCGCTTTCCGACGCCCATCGCACAGCGGCGACGTTCGACGGCAACGACAACGACAACGACACATACACGATCTACATGACACAACAAGTCGTAAACAGATCAGCAGAACGATCATACCAGATCATCAGTACGTAGAAGTTCAAGAAGCGATGCAAAGATGAGGACGTGATGGGGGACATTATGAAACATGACTAGTAACCGTTTTCGAGGACCTTCATATCCACTAAATAATAAATGTGGAGATAGTTACTAGGCCGATTAAGTGATCCTGGAAACATATATGCAATAAGTAAAACCGATCCAATGCGTCATAAACGCACGAACGGCAGTACCGGACTGCCGACTTCATAGACGAAGGTGGGAGTCATTAAACCAAAGACAAAGTGGTAGATTTGCTGTAAATCAGCGATCCAGGCGGCGGTGCACTCAAGGCATACGCCGGCGCCCCTAAGCCCGCCTGGGCGCATCCATCGTGTGTGCAATGCACATCATCAATGGCGACCGCGGGAGCTAAAGTCCCTGGAAAGCGTCAAGACGACCTCCCAGCGGTTATTTCTAAACATGAGCGTGGTCAGGCCCGCGAACATGGTGGTGTGCAACAGGCAATCCATGCGAAGCACGCCTCCGAAGCGAGTGCGTTCATAGTCGCGGGACGCCTGGCACCGCGCATAGAATTGGTTCTGGATGCGCCCTTGTTGCACCGGCGATATGCATTTCCACTCGTGTTGAGTGAGCGGTGCGTGTAGTCCTCTGTGGATCGCTGTGAGGACGTCCTCGACAGTGACCCCGGTGGGGTTGTGGGCTGCGATGTCCCAGTTCTCCATCAGGAGGTCCGAGATGATGTGGAGGCTCGTGGTTGCGGGAGCCGTAGCGAGTTGAGTGAGGTGCTGGGAGGAAATGGAGCGACCAGCGACGCGAGCGAGGTGACGGGGTGAGTAACGGGTGTCCAACTCGATGGGGACTGGGCCGGAATGCCCAGTCCCGGAGGGGGAGGTAAGGAGTGGGTTGAGCCCCACAGAGTGGTACTGCATCGCAGTGGAGGGTGATAGTGGTTTTGCAATGAGAGGATGGGTTGAACGAACGGTCCACGACCCCCGGCCCAGTGGGGTTTTATATGCATGACTGATGTGTTCCCCGTCGGGCCAAGTCTGAGTCAAAGTAGAGCCTCATGCGGAGACTGCCATCGGGACCGTGCTTTCGTTCAATTCTTGCCTTGCATGGACGCATGAAATGATAAGATGATCCCCTTGCACGATGTGGATTGTATGATGAAATGCGTATGAGTCCTAAAACGGACTCATGTCGGACTGCGCCCCGCCGCTAAGTAATGGAACATTCCCTTGGGCCATCCTTCTATCCACATATGGTATGCAGTAAACAAGGCGGTCGAAAGGGGCGGGCCATGTAAGGGGCGATGCGGCTTGCTGTAGGGTAATAAGGGTATGTAGGCGCCAATCGGCTGCGGATCAGTGGGAAAACTTGAACATGAAGCTTGAGACTCGGATATAACTTACCATCTATGGTACTAGGCAAGCGGGACACAGGCGGGGCGGCGGACACGTTGTTTATTCGATGATATGCCGCCACTTGACGCATCTAATATGTCAGATGGTCAAAACTAGTGTGCAGCACGGAGGAGCTGGGGGATTGTGAAATGGCGTCACTAACACCATGCCATGCCATTCACGTACTTTATTACGTCACTGGTAGTGGGGAAGCGGTACCGTCACGGTCGCCCTGGTTGTCAGTCAGCCTTCTTATGTAGTACGGTGCGGCATTAAAACAGAGGTGGCTCGAGCGAGTAGGCTACAGCCCCGCCCCCCGACAGAGCGACACTGCATTGAAAACTTGAAGGCGCCACGGCCCGAACAAAGGAGGACTTGCTGTGGAATTGTATGTCTGATATGATATGTCGGATGCTCTCGTCTCAGTGGGACTGCCCTGAAAATTTGTGTTGGAAACCGTGGCTGAGTAGGCCCTCGGGCCTCGGCGACCTGAAGGGCCGGCGTGAATACACCGCCGTGTCTAAGTTGGCTTCACCCGCCTGAGGCAGCCTTCTACTAAGAATCGCAAAACAAAACGCACCGGCACCGGCTTTCTGAAATCGGAAGGATCCTGCCAGCAGTGTTGGAAAGTCATCTGATGTCATTCTTGCGTTATGCTGTTAGCGCAGTGCAGCGTCATATCCTCGAGATCCTAACTACAGCGGAGCGCACGGAACGGGACAGAGTTATTACATAACGTCCCCGGCAAGCTATGGTTCGATTAAGAACAGGTACAGTAAAGAGTGGTACATAATGAAACACACAGATAATTTGAAGACAGCTGATGCGCACTGCACTAGTTCGTCATGATAAAGACCGTTTCGTGGATACACAAACAAATTCAAGCAACCTTGAGCGGTCCCAGTGAGTAAGTGTCAGAAATTTAGGTGGTGAAACATCAAATATGCAGACAGCGTGAGGACATATAGCACTACGAAGAGCAGGGGTCATGATAAAGAACGTTTGTCGTTGCGAAAGCCATTTCGGGTAACCTTTGGACGTGGGCCTCTCCCTCTCCTCGCGTCTGGCTAGTTTGCGGTGCGTGAGGCATGCAGATCAGCAACGAGACCTGAACGTCTGATCCATGCGTGAGGTCAACTGAACTCATGGTATCGCTTGTCGTAGGAAACACCTGGGGTAGCGGACGGTGGAACAGATAGCTGATTTCGGGGGGTACTCGATCCATTGCACGACCCCAGAGCGATGATTGGGTCTGCTCAGTCCACGTAGCCTGCGGGGAGCATACAGGGCTATCGCATTTCGAAACAGCCACTGGCTGTCAAAATAAATATCAATTGTACACATGTCCCTACATGAGAGGGGTATGCTCACTTTGACATCAGGCCATGCAGACGACTGCAGACGAGGCAAGGCCCAAGCGTTCCACATCGGGGGTCGATGAAGCTGGCGTAATTGTGGAGAAACGCTGATTTCCAGCATAGCATCTATATTGCGGCGTCGTGCGACGAGACGGTTCCAGACCAGAGCAGACGTCATGAAGATACCAAAGATTGATAGCGCGGAGATAAGGAACCCGAATAGCAGGTCCGAGGTACTGACGCGTTGGTTTGTCGACATGACTGTCGCTGATGGTGAAGGCAGCGAGGTGGACATGAAAGCGTCGACGACCTGTGAGTCGTTCTCAGGGAGAGTTCGATTACGCCTTTCATTATTGGCTGTCAATGATCCGACTTGATCAAATCCGATTGGGCAATACATTGTTATTTCCATATCAGGTAATTAACCCCTTACATACAGTACAACTTCATCACCATCCGCCGTCTATCCGGGAACGTCAGGTCATACGCGTGTTAAAATTAGTGACCAGGCACACCACGGTGGTTTTTTCGTTGCATCTTCCTCACATCCTCCATTAGACCTACGTTGTGGCTGTCCAGCATCTCCACGTACGGCCTTAGACTCGTCTTAGTCCAGTCAGCTCCTTCGCCTGCAGCGTCGAGTTCCCGGAGCAACTGAGCCGCTGTTGGAACACCACGCGGGTCGAAATGGTCGACATTCTCAGGGTCCACGGGTACGCAGACACGACCTGTCTTAGGATGTACACAGAATGGTGCTTTAAGCAAGTGATTTCGGTGCTTGGATACTTCGGCATCTAGGCGGGGATAGGTGTATTGCAAGATAATATCTTCCAGCGCGTGGAGGAGGGGCTACCAAGTAGCGAGTACTTCATCACAATGGAAAAAGGAAAGAGGCCATATTTGACTCACACCCTTTTTTTTCCCGATCAGTGTGCGAAGCTCCTCCCACTTCTGTGAAGATGACCTCGCAGGATCTTTCGACCATTCCGTACGAAACTTGTCAGCAATTGCTTTGTCTGGAATCAGCTGGAGCAGGGTCTCCCGACCTTCCTCAGAGCCAAAACAATCTTGATCGTCCAAGATGAGGGGATTGAACCGCATACGTAGGATATCCAAAGCAGCCGAGAGCGATGGAGGAAGTGGCTTGTTGTCGTTGTTGTTGCGAACATTGACTTTCTTCGTCATCTCTTTTCCACCCTCGATTACTGTCACGGCGCTGACGAGAGCTCTGCGTTGATCATCGGTGAGATCCATAGCCTCTGGATCGCTTATCCAGAGATGAATCCCTCTGCGACCAGAATAGACCCAAAGGAGGCGGCGAAAGCCAAACTGGTCTACGAGTGAGGAATGAAGGACCTTGACGGCAGCGGCAATGAAGCCCCAACAACGAGAACAAATGTCTGCTGCAGAGCAACAGGTGCGGACGCCATCGTAATCGGTCATATCGATATCAAACACGAGTTCACGTTTCTGGGGAGTAAATGCCGATTTATGGACAGTTTTTTTGTCGCGGGGCTGAGACTCGATCGTCGACTGCGAATGTGACTGCGAGACGGAAGGATGCGCACCTTGGCAGAGTACACTGGACCGATCTCGAAACGAGTCGGATTGAGTGCCAGTACCTGCTTTTTGAGATCTTCTGCGGTGTTAAAGGAGTGGTATCGTAGATACACGTCTCCCGCGAGAGTGAACGAAAACTCGCGATGGGTAAAGAGCTTGGTTGGGACGTGCTCGTGGTTCAGCCAAGTGAATATAGATTGGAATGGATACAACATCCTGTAGAATTGTAGCATGGTCTCTGGCGAGGTGTCGGTGTCATTCTGCATGATGATGGAATGGGACGAATACGCGTACGTGACAATAAACGCGTGACAGATATCATGTCACATCATATCATCATCAAAGTTATCTCGCCCAGGACTGCGGCTCTCGATGGGGACGAGCACTGGCGTACGAGCGGAAATGAAACCGCGAAAGAGTCCGCACTGGGGCGCATCCTCACTAGCACTGATCGTGTCGTCATTGCTTTGGAATGGCTCGCTTGAAAGGAATACTGATGATGATGTACATTCCAGCCTTTCATCATTTTCTTCCCAATTGCCTCAGGCTAATTCCCGGCTTTCTCCGTCGTATGTTTCTCCCATCATATATCATCTTCTAATGACTATCGTGCTCACCCCCTACTGGTCTGCCGCAGAAGGCACACAGAAGCTCAGAGTAGAAGAACAACGTGAGTTTCTTCTCTCCCTTCACCGGCGGGTCGAAGCCTTGCCCTTATCTACCCGGTCCGTATAGCAAAGCCCCCGCCCGCCGAGGGTCTTCTTCCCCCTGGGTTTTCTCGTGATATCCACATCCAACGTGCCTTGCTTCAGTTGCGCTCCAAGACGAGCGACATCGAAAAATATATCTTCCTCTTTCAGTTGAAGGATGCAGACGTGGACTCGTTCTACCGTCTCTGTCTCGCCCATATGAGCGTTCGTATCCGAGTTGATGCTGTCCCCCTGTATTGACAGTCCCCGCAGGAAATCACGCAAATCATCTACACCCCGACAGTCGGGGATGCCTGCCTGCAATACTCCAAGAACTTCAGGAGGCCCGAAGGTCTCGTGCGTGGCAGTCCATCCGCAACTTGCCATTATGTTGCTGACCCCGCAGCAGTACATCTCCCTTAAGAATAAGGGCAACATTGGAACTATCCTCCTCAACTGGCCAGGAATAAACGAGGCGCGCATCAGCGTCGTTACAGATGGCATGTCCGCTTGTAGTATGTCTGAATTTCTTGGGTTGAATGAACCCCACAGGTTCTCGAATCCTTGGTCTGGGTGACCTTGGGTTGAATGGAATGCCTATTCCAATCGGCAAACTATCACTTTATGTCACCGCCGCCGGGTAAACAAATTCTCTCTACATCTAATGCCTTTCTTATATTGACGGATACTTCAGTATCCGCCCTTCCTCTACTATCCCAATCACCCTCGACCTTGGGACCAACAATCAAGCCTTCCTTGACGATCCCCTGTACTTGGGTCTTCGTCAAAAGCGTGCTTCCGCGGCCGAGTATGACGAGTTCATGGAAGAATTCATGACCGAGATGTCCCGTGTGTATCCTAAGCTCTTGGTCCAATTTGAAGTGGGTACTGTTCAAGCGTCAATCAGATGGATGCGTGTCACTCACCCCAAGCCTCGCAGGATTTCTCTACAGACCACGCATTCTCTTTCCTTCATCGCTTCAGGCACCGCTTCCGCCTATTTAACGACGACATTCAAGGCACGGGCGCAGTCGTCCTCGCGGGACTTATCTCGGCCGCACGCCTGCCCCCCCTCCAGACTCATGAGCATCGTATCCTCTTCTTTGGCGCGGGCTCCGCTGGCGTTGGAGTCGCTACCCAGTTGCTTAGTTTCTTTACCCTCAGCGGCATGAGCGAGGAAGAAGCTCGTAGTCACATTTGGCTCGTCGACTCCAAGGGCCTCATCTATGATGGCCGTGCGGGTGTCGCAGAGCACAAGAAAGGTAAATCTTCAAGCTAGTTCGCGACAGCATGACGAACTCAACTATCACCAGCCTTCTCCAGAAAAGACTATTCAGGTCCGCCCATGACGGACCTGCTGGATATCATCAATCATGTCAAGCCCACGGTACTCATAGGGCTCTCGACCGTCAAGGGCGCCTTTTCTGAGGCCGTCATCCGCCGCATGGCCTCGCAGACCCCGCGGCCGGTCATCTTCCCCTTATCGAACCCCGTATCCCTTTCGGAATGCACCTTTTCTGAGGCTCTCCACGCTAGCGGAGGCAGCGTCTTATTTGCGTCCGGCTCGCCGTTCCTTCCAGAGGACTTTGGTGGGAGGGCTTGGGAACCTGGTCAAGGGAATAACATGTACATCTTCCCGGGTATGTCCACGGGTATCTTACGTTGCGATTAGTCTGACGCACGGAAATGCCTTATACTAATGTAGGTCTCGGACTGGGTTCAATCCTCTGTAGCGCGTCGTCCGTCACGGACAGCATGGTCGAAGCATCAGCGATCGGGCTCGCAAACTCGCTCTCCCCGGACGAGAAAGCGTTGGAGCTCGTATACCCGCGCATCGAGCGGATCCGCGAGATCAGCGCAGACATTGCGGTGCGCGTCATTCGTGCTGCACAGGCTGCGGTGAGTTTTACTACCTCGGATCCCGGTTGTGGTGGATCGCTGATCAACCACCATCATCCGCAGGACGTCGACCATTCTTCGGACCTGAGGAAAATGACAGACGAAGAGCTGCTGGGATTCGTTCAAGCAAAGATGTGGACCCCTCAGTAAACGAGGAAGCCCCGAGAACGTTTCGTACTCCCGTGAACTCCCGTTGTCATTCTTTTCTTTCCTCTTTTTTCAAAGCATTTCAAAGACATAAAAACAGATGTACATGACATATACGAGGTATAAATATATGCGCGTGTGTAGTCCAAGCAAAGAGGAGCAAGATAATATCAATTGATTTGCTGTCTTCAGGCTGTTCCTGCGAGCCTCTTGAGCACGGAAAACTCTTTGTGACCTGTTGCTTTGCAGAGCGAGTGGAATTGGGAGTCAGAGTCTGCAAGGAGGGTCGCCGGGCGGTCGAACTCGACGATGCGGCCTTCACTGAGGATCATCACCTGTGAAACATGAAGGAAAAACACGTCAGTCGGAAGGTCGGCCCGGTTCAAGGGGTAAACAAAAATAACTGACGCGATCATAATCGATGACGGTACGAAGCCGATGTGCAATGGTGAGAATCGTGCTCGAGGCAAATTGGCTGCCACCGCTCCGAGTCAACGCGGCTGAGATCGAAAGACGAACCGAGGGACTCACTGCCGGATAGTTTTACTGATCAGTTCGTCAGTCGCGTAGTCGACGCTTGCGGTGGCCTACAGACGGATGGACGTTGTCAGAGTTGTTTTCTCGGCATGGCGGGAAAACAAACGTACCTCGTCCATAACCAACACCTTGGACCGTTTCAGGATAGCTCTAGCCATGCAGAGCAGTTGCTTTTCGCTGAGGCGCAGCCAAAAAAGCATCAGCGCGCGTGCTAAAGGTGCAGTAAAAAGGGTAGGGAACAACTCACCCGGTAGAAAAGTTGTCGCCGCCTTCAGAGACGGGCGAATCGAGGTTGCGGAACACGTTGGCGTTGATTGTCTCTGGTGTCTCCTCGGGCACGTCCTCAGATGGTATCAGGTGCACGCGACGAAGGGCTTCGAACTATGGGAGGGGGTGTGGTTGTTGGTTCGTTCAGCTGTGAAAGAAGACGTCGATGAAGATGACACGCACGATGTCCGCGTCCGCGTACTCGTCGAAGACGTCCAACGTAGATCGCACCGTTCCGCTCAAAATCGTAGGGTCCTCTGCATGAAGGTTTGATTGATGTGCATAGATAGACGTGAAACATCATGTACTCACGAGGTATGATCGTGATTTTGCTTCGCAGATCGGTAAGACCAATCTTTGAAATGTCGACGCCATCGATGATGATCTTCCCCTCGGTTGCCTCCACGAATCGGAAGAACGAGAGCGCGAGTGTGCTTTTGCCAGAACCAGTCCTGCCTAGTATGCCGACCTACTCTCACGCAATCAGCAAAACAAATATGCCGGTTGATGTCCAAAATACAATCGCACCTTCTCACCGGGCTGCACCTCAAAGTTCAGGTGATGCAAGACGTTGGGAAGTTCAGGCTGGAAGCGAATTTTCATGATTGTTGTCTGGAAAAGAAAGACGAACATACAGCGTATCTGATGACCAGGTCTTCGCATTTGAGGTGTCCATTCTGTGGCCAAGATTCATCTGGCCTGGGTTCCACGAACTCGGGTAGTTCTCGTTTGAGCTCAGAGTATTCCTTGACACGCTCAAGAGCAACCTTATTGGGAGTCAAAATACACACCCAGAAGAAAATTTGCGACACTAACCATGGATTGTTCAAGGGAAACGAAGCGTCGCACAAGGAACAAGAGCTACAATAATGGAGATGATCAGTCACAACTGCAAGCGACCAAACCAAAGCTTTCGCATACGTTGTGCATGATACCAGAGGCGAAAGACAGAGCGAAGCCAGCCAAGGCTGCAGATATGCTTGGGTAGAACACTGCAACCGCACCAGTCAAGCCGACGACAAGACTCGAAAGTAAATTGAATCGCATAGAAAGCCATCGGTTCACTTGAGTATGTTGTCAATATCTTCTCCCATTTATCAAGCCAACCCAGACGTACCTCCCCACATCCAGTAGTATGGGTTTGAGTTCTGAGTGCGGAGTGCAAAGTGAGCATGTGATACAGTCATCGATGAATCACTCACCGTATCAACACAACGGATCATATCACGCAGGAACTTTGACGACGCTCCAAAGGCACGTAAGATCGTAACGCCAGCAATGGTCTCGCCATAGATGGAATACAACGGTGACCGGGTCACGGAGTCTTTCGATTGCTAGATTAGATCTCGGAATTGAATAGACGTGTTGTAGCTCCCACCTAAACGCCTCATGTCTCGTGCTGTCTGACCGTACACCTTGGCCACTGGGGGCTCATCAGTCAGACTGACCAAAAGTTCTCTCAAGATTCCTTACCGTTGTAGTAAAGATAGCCGATAACCAAAGCTGCAAGAATGAAAGGAAGACCGCCGACGATGCTAATCGTGACGATGGTCGTGAACGCTGCCAGACCATAGACAATACTGCGCCCAAAGTTATCAGACATGGAACTGTCAATTCCTAGATGTAGATAGAGAATGAGAGAAGCGTTCCAGAACTTGGAAAACAGACGAACCCTCGAAATCCTTGCCAAACCGGTTCAGAAGGCGGCCACGGGACACGGTATCGTGGAAGCGAATGTTAGCGAATAAAATAGTTTCCAACAACCCTGTCGTTCGCGTGAGTAGAAGCAGCATCCTCGGGACAATATTCTCACTCTTATAAAGAATGGTTGACGCATTGATAGAACCAGAGTCTGCGCAACGCGGTCAGCGTTTGATCGTTGCAAACGATAAAACTACCCACAGAGAACATAGAATCGGAAGACGTTCAGGAAGAGCCCTGGGGAGACGTATTTAATTGATGAAGACCTCCACATCCCTTCACTCACCAAATATTGTAACCTATGACCAGCGTCAGAAAAGGCTTCAGTATGAGTGATGGTTAACATACCATAGCATAGATAGCAATATAATATACTGGCCCATTGCGCCGAGCTTCAGCAGTATCGGCTCCAGACCATACTCTGACGAAGGGCATCAGCATCGTCGAGTCACTTTGCCATGGAGATTCAAAACCTACTTCAGCCACCAATTCTCCACGACCGGACTCAAAGCTCCCAGCAGGAGGGCAAGGCCAAAAATGAGCCAGTACTTGTACCCTCCACATGCTTTGATGTAGGTTTCCCAGATATCCCTCCTGATATGGCCAACCGCGCGCTTTTCTTCCTCGACTAGCTTGCGTGGAGGTTTCTTCTTCTCCGGTTCTGGCTTGCTCTCTTCGGTCGTGTAAGCAGTGGAACTCGTCTCAGAGATAGGTTCCGTCTCCGCTGAGAACATTGCCTCCGCTGTTTCAAACTGTTTTTCGACCTTCTCAACGACGGGAGATGCCATTACATCTTTGTCGTCCGCTTCGCCTGTGTTGGCGTGCACGAGCGCCGATATGACAGGCGAATCCATGAATGAGTCTCGATCGCCCTGGAATATAACAGAGCCGTTATCAAGAGCAACGACATAACTGGCACCAGGGGCACACAGCTGGACGTGGTGAGAAACCAGAATGACCGTTCGATTGCGAACAAGCTCGCCCTTGAGACATTCGCTGTAGAGGTGGTGGGCGGTGTGAGCATCAACTGCAGATAAAACATCGTCGAGAAGCAGGATGGATGCTCGAGAGTATACGGCACGAGCCAGTGAGACTGGAGAAATACACCTCAAGTCGAGTAAAGCAGGATGTGATGACGGGCTTACCTCGAGCTTTCTGACCTCCGGACAGGTTAACCTACAAAGCCGTCCGGATAAGCCTGGTAAATTGGATGATAGAAACGAACTTACACCACGTTCTCCAATTTCGGATTCGTCTCCGTCCTCCAAAATGAGAAAATCGCTCTCAAGCGCACATGCCTTGATGGTCTTCTGGTACCGCTCTTCGTCATAAGGAAGGTTGAAAAGGATGTTGTCTGTAGATCAATTAGCTCCAAACCCAACCCAATCAGTAAGCGGTGCATGACGTTACCTTTGATGGAGGCGTTCCGAAGCCACGCGGTCTATCAATGTGATATTAGAATTTCCGCTGTCAAAAAACCATGCACTTGCCTGGGGGACATATGCGCATACACCTTGGACAACCCAGTCTTCGGGAGCGGCTGCTTTTTCCGAGAAACTTGCAAGGATATCAGGGGGAGACCTGGGGCATAAAACTTGACCAGCTAGAACATCCGCTTCACCAAGAAGTGCTAAGCAGGCAGGTTTGACATCAGGAACACACAAAAGCCGAGTTTTACAGTAACACGTACCCAATAACAACAGCGTCTTTCCGCTCCCCAGTTTCCCACAGACCAAAGATAACTCGCCTTCAGGGAAAGACAATGCAAGATCCAGCAACACGAACTTAGCCCTAGGAGTACCCGCGGTGGATGGTGTGACACTGCCACTTTGCTGAAGGCGATCCTGTGGCCAAGTGATTGTTGCGTTTTGGAGTGCGATTTGCTGTGACTGCATATCCAGAGGAGGAACAGGGTTGACCTCCGTGGCATGAAGATACTTTTCAATACGGCGGAGAGAGACGAATCCCTAAAAAAAAGTTGTTCAGTTGAGTTGGCTATGAAGTGTCGTTGATCTTACCTGGAGCATGTTGATGAATGTTTCTGGAAGGGCATTCAAAGCAAACTTCATCTCATTGAAGACTAGGCGGAGATCAGATATCAGTGGTCTAGGAGAAACGTTCAAATCACCACTCACCAAGAATCTAATACCAACAACATTCAGTTAGTTCATGTTTACGTAGCGGCAAGTTGACTCACCGAAGTAAATGCAATCGAGGGAGTTAGCGTCTGCCCACGAATGACTGTGAAATGCCAAAAGGAAACGATGGTGACCAGTATTGGTGAACCATCCCTGCGGCGGCGTCAACGTTCTACCCGAGTTTAGTGACGAAGCAATAAGACGATACCATAGCACATTGAACAATAGCTCGATCATGTAACTCAGTTTTTGATATTTCAGTTCTCTTTCTCTGACTTTCATTACCCTTTTCTCAAAACTGCGTTCCCAGGCCATGAACTAGACGCGAACGTTAGTCTGAGGCACGATCATGAATTGAAACTTTATCACCTTTAGCATACGGATCGCGCCCAGAATCTTGACCGGTATCAGCAAAGGGACACATTTAAATTTCTGCAATCTCACGTACCTCATTCATTAAAGCCACGCGCTCGTCACGAGTCTTCATAAGGTTCTCCTGAGCGTTAACAACTACCTTACCACCATAATGGTTCAAAGGTAAAAATAAGCAGATCACAGCAAGGCCAACGAAGCACGACACGCCAAGTAAATTATAAAGGAACCAGGTACCGATGGCGATTTCGATTGGAGAATCTACGTGGCTACGTTAGTGGCAATGCAAGGGTTTGATAATCAACAGAATAGGTTCGCGCACCGACTAGAGTAAACATGTGCCACGAGAAGTCACTAACGCGGTCGACATCTGTCGTCATGAGAGTCATGATCTGCGCTTTGCTCGAAAAGTCGTCTTCTTCGTCCTTGTCACCATTGCCTTTCTGCTTGTCACCAGCCTTGGACGTATCCGTAGTACTGGAAGATGATGCTACGTCCTTGCGCACCAGAGTCTTGCCGAATAGAGTCGTATTTAGTTGGATTCTGAGTCGAACTTGGACATTGGTCGTGGCAACAGACCAAAGCTGGCCAGTTACTGATTCGATTGTCAGTCATCAATGTCTCGTGATGAGTTCGTGAAGGTGTCTTACTGAGGTCCACGAACGCAGTTGAAAACACCATGCCCGCAAGATAGAACCAACCCCAACTACGATCCTCCCGGTCGGGATCCGATTCTAGATACACAACCAGTTTTCTCAGGAACAATGGCGGTGCGTAGAATAGAACGGCAGAGAATCCAGCCAACAGCGTCAAAGTAGCAAGGTGCACTGCATTAACTCTGCAAAGCCTATACGCGAGCTCCCAACCGGACCCCACACGTGGTCGCCACCATCGAAGACCCCACTTGACGGTACGAATAGTACGCCGCATGGAAGCGTACAAGTAAGTGCCTCGCATGTTTGCTGGAACGACTGGCAAGTCACCAATCTCCAGAGACTCCGAGGTATATCCAAGCATGACCACTTTGGTGGTGTAATTGAATAGTAGATGACTCCAAACGGAAGCTCCGACAACGCCACTGACGTTGTTTTCGTCGTAATTCGTTGCTGCTTTGATGACCTTGTCGGAGTAGAGGGTCTCGGACGGATAGTGCATATTTGGACCCATGGGAATGGTGAAAGCGATGACAGTAACAACGAAATACAGAACGAGAACCGTATACCAAATTCCAAGCATCGCGGGGAAATCCTGGAGCACAGATAGGCTGATGGGTCGAGAGGTCGGTAAGAGGGCGGCAGAAAAAAGGAGGGTCGTAGGCACGAATGTCAAAACCGCGAGGTGAATTAGGGACTCGGAATGATGTTCGGTTGTATTCTGATAGACAGAGCGACTGGCCAACGCAGTGATGTAGAAGGCATACGCGGCGTGCAGGGCATAGGTCAAACTGCTGTCACCCTCGCTGATTGAAATGGTCCATCCTAGACATAGTGACTGAAGAACAAGGACCGCAGCAAGGAGAACGGAGACCAATATTTTCCAGAGGCGAACCTAATGGCATGGGTGCGGAGATAAGTGAAGGAGACTCTTAGAAGTAAGACGCGTGCCAGATACTTGCCTTATTCCAGAAAGCCACCTCATCAATTGGATAGCCGTCGACGAAATCCTCTGGACGTGTCACGTCAAAAGGATCGTGTAGGAGGGACTCGTCCTGTTCTCCAGAGGTTGGAAGCCGGATTTTTTGCTGCTGGGGCCGTGCAGTGAGAGCGAAGACGAGGATGCTCCCAACACCAGTAGCTGCTAGAGATGCAGCAATTGGTAGTTGGTATTGAGGCATACCAAGAGGAACAACCGAGCTTCAAGGTTGGGAATGTCAAAGTGTTGAACAGTTCTCTTAGAAATATGATAGCCGATTCTTGCTGATATAACTTCTGGACCCCGGAACCGAAAACACCGCGCCTGTTAACAAGCTATATACCGGTGGTCAGCTCATCGCGCCGCCCAACGCCCGCTCCTCCTAGACTAAACCGAGACCTTCAATACGAGTAGAGACCTAATGCAGCACTGCCCCTACAAGTCGAGTCAGTGAGGAGAGACTTCGGATCTTGTAGTGGTGAGTCACTTTTCTTCATATGGGTTCCTGATCTGAAAAGGATATCCACTCAATCAAGTCGAGTCTGATTCGGTGTGATCACCGAAATATAGATTCGATCATTCCCCCCAGTTCTGCCACGGGGCGGCCGTGGCCGTGGTTCACATACGAGTCACCGAGTCACTCACCAAAGAATTCTAGACGTAAAGCATCGCGACATCCATGCATATGGGGATATGGGATGTATCCAAGGAGTTACGTCGGATCGAATCGTACTCAGTGACACGGCATTCTGACACAACTCCAGTTTAATATGGACCATCGTCGTCAAGACCTTGAGGATCAAGCGTGCAACTATCGATCATCAGGCTTAGATCGATGTTGTTCGCATTTATATGGCAGGTTTCTCCATACATTGCACCTCAGCGATGCCCATGAGAAAGATAGGGATGCTTCGGGTTGAACCGGGACAGCGCATCGTCCGGGTGAGAAGGAGAGACACGGTGCTTCAGACGGCCGAATCGCTGGTGCGGGGCTCGAAAAGGGAGATTCCTTCCAGGTCCCAGTGTATCAAGATCTCGATAACCAAATCTCGATGTGGACTGGCAGCAGCCTTAATCAATCTGGAGTCCTTCCGACACGTTCGGGGAGACGGTGAGGTCTGGTCAATGGTTGACAAAACGAGTGACAGCGCAGCGGAGGTAGGAAGCGGAGGTGGAGTCGCGCATCCAGAACGATAGGTCGGCCGAAGGAAACTCGGGCCTTTGTGTTCTTTATTCGGTCACTGGCACCTTCCAGATCTCGCCCGGAGATACAAACCGCCCAGGAGTGAGCTCCCCAATGGGGACAAGAGAGCAGCAAAGCTGGTCGGCTGGAAAACCATATGGCATGGTGAGTTATTTGCGCAAGAACGAATGAATATTAATGTCCATTGTTTTATCATTCAGCCTGCCATGCGACGCATGCAGTATGTGCGGTAACCGGCCCGGGAAATTCTTAGTCGGTCATCGGTCCGCCCGAGAGCTACCCCCGACTCAAATGAGTTAGTTCGAGTGCTTGTCCCTTGCTATCTCCATGACCCACATGACATTTCACCAAAATAAATATGTTGTGTTTTGGAAATGCACTGTCATATGTCTGCCACGGAAGACCAAACACTAGGTGTGTGATCTCATGACACGCTATTTTCTCCTCCTGGCAAGGTACAGTATCAGTGTGGTCACGGACTGAACCGACGTGGTTGTTGTGGTGATAAGTGGCAATCAGTATGCATCAACAAGGCTGCATTCACAAATTGGGTAAGGGACGCGTAAACCGTGAAGATGGACGATGAATCGATGACTTCTGATGTCAAGGTGCATTCCCGAAAAAGATGCACTCTATGTAGAAACTACTCCCCCCGCAGAAAATGAGGAGTCCTATGGAACTCACCTAACTCTCACGAGACGACGGCCAAGATGATGTCCCGCCTTGGCGAAAAGTGTGGAAAGATGAAAGAGATAGCAACTGTCAGCCAGGCGAATGACACGCAATTCCTCAACTTACCGCTGCCCGAGTGACTCCGACACTCGAGGAGTTCGCCAGGCCAGGGATCAATCGATCAAGGGAGAGCCTAGAGCCCAATAGGTGACAGCCTTGTTTCAGGAACGTATCCCATAAAATGAACGAACCGCGAGTCATCTCCGCGTGGTGAAGGCATGATCTAGAACATCCCTATCATCTCCCGCGGATGACATGAACGAACACTCAACACTGCCCAATCGGTTGGTGTGTTCCGGAGGAGCCCAGCGCGGATCAGTTTGGAGCGGGGAATTCAGCTTTCTCAGCACGACTGGGTCAAACCTTCCAAATATGTGCTGTGTGTACATTAGCAATCCCCTTGCAGTAGTCGACAATGAGCCTATACAAAGTCAAGGTATTTCCAAATGGATGATAAAAGCCAGATGTGTCGGCGTAGTATCACTTCTTGTTCGGTGTCTTAGGTTTTGTTGTTACATACTTGCGAGTCTGATTCGAGATGCCGTGGCGCGGTCGAACCCGATCATATTGACAGCACAGCGCTGGCGCCGGCTCTTCCGATTCTTAGACTACTTGGATGCCATACTGCAGCCCGGCATGTCGTGGTCTGGTTCATCTATGAAATCGGCCAATCTCACTGCCGTAAAGCCTACTCGAGAACACTCTCGTACAACCGCGCCCTCGAACATCCTAGATCTCAAGCCACGCGATGATCGTGTTCAGGCACGTGGCTCTGTTCACGCAACGACGAGCACTCGTTTCGAGGATTCATCACTGCTAACTATATATATTATAATGACTTCTGCACGCATTCGCGAAGGTGGCGGTCATTAACTTCATTGACAAACGTGTTGGTCCACTGATGGGAGGATGTTTCGGAGGCCGCTCGTACGTGGACAAGTTGGGACAGCACCCAGCCGCCATCACGGTTCAGTGTTCAGTGTGGGCGCATTTTCCAGCATCTCGAACCGTGTGTCCTGTGACGGCTTGAAGGACCGAACCATCTCCCCGGTTGCATGTTCCCCGGTCGACATCCATCCGGAGCAGTTTGTACTAACGGGGTCAGCCACATTGCACACGCTTCACCTGTGCAATGGATTAGCCAGGCAAGCGAGCCCACCGATGGCATAGCACATGACCTAGCAGCGCTCAGGTGATGTCAGGCCGTCTCCATGAACACGTGGGGGTGAAGATTCTGTACTTGGCTCGCCAACCTGCCTGCATTTGTCCAATTTAATGGGTAATTTGTTTAATTTGAGCGAAAGCTTTTATACCAGGAGATAACCTACTAAGAATAGTACTTGACAGCCGATTGGAGCGCACGAAACAAAACTCCCAAATGGATGCAAAGGGAACACAGGCAATCCACGGTCTTGAGACAAAAAAACAGCATATCAGAGGCGTCGAATCGCTTGAGGGGTTTTCTCGGTATTGCCACATCGCCGCAGATTTCGCAAGGACTTATTTCTCTCTTCGCACTAGTGTTGGGGCGGAACACGGTGGGCCGCCAGTCGCGTTCCATGTGCTTTCCTGCACGCCTGATTCCCATCGGAATT
Organism: Leccinum subgranulosum; assembly: GCA_038091575.1. Classification (NCBI taxonomy): domain Eukaryota; kingdom Fungi; phylum Basidiomycota; class Agaricomycetes; order Boletales; family Boletaceae; genus Leccinum; species Leccinum subgranulosum. The sequence continues at coordinate 43,322 of JBBPOS010000006.1, read as the reverse complement.
ACTTGTAACTCAGGGAAAACCTCCGGATTTCAATCACTGAGAACTGAATGACGCACCCACGACCACTCGCAGCATTCACTCTTCGAACCTTCGTCCTTGTCGATCCCCATTCGGACAATGAAAAAAAAACCCTCGCCCTATGCTCTGAAACTAGGGTCATTCTGTCGATGAGCAGGTGACCTGCGGTGACAATGTCGCGCCCGTCACATTACATCTATCTCGTCGCTGATAGAGCTTCGGAAACACGCGATATGTAGCAATTTTCCGATCAGGATCAGTTCCATTTTGAGCCAGAAATGCATGGAAGAGCGTCCAAGAAGCAGCTAATCCTGAGCCTTGAACGCCGCGTCAGCATGTCGAACGAGGTCGCAATAGGATCCGACGTGGGATGTGCTATCCTCGGAAGCGGTGGAGCTAGCTGGGTAGTAGTCGCTCGAGACACTGTTGCTGTGAGTGTGCGATGACTGGATATGGGTGGCATGTGCAATCTTCACCGATATCTCTCGCCCGCCCGGGACGGGCGGCCCGGCCCTAAACGCTCATGACCAGGCCAAGAAGTCCTACTGCCAAAAGCTCGCCGTGACTCGGACTCAGTACTCAACCAGCAGGTTGAATCGGGTTAGCCCAGGACCGCTCGAGCTTGAAACGTTGGTAATCGATCAAGCGGTTCCACCAATTGCAATACATAGTACTTCACACCCTGACGGCGTTGGTCCATATATTCAAGTGACCGGCAAGACATTTATCCCTCAACCGGGATAGCTATCCCTCCATTCGGAAGGTTTGTATTATTGACTGCATCCGGGTCGCCGCCCTTTACCAGCCAAATTGACACAAAAGAATAAGAACATGTACGTCAAGAAGAACGTTGTATGAGCCGTGTCGTATTCATTAAATATTGACAAGCCACGAACCAGCGGCATTTCTATGTGCGAAGGACATCGTTGTGATATTCGTATGACAGGATCAACGACCCATCCATCCCTGGTATATGATCAATGATCGTGATCACCATAATTCACCACCGAGGATGGAGCGACTCACCCCGTCTACAACCAGAAGCTCTCCGCAAACATACCGACTCGCGCTGCTCGCCAGAAAAACGACGGGTCCTGCAAAATCTTTGGGATCACCCCACCGTCCCGCCGGAATTCGCTCTGAAATCTGTTTGAACCGTGTTTCGTCTGCCAAGAGCCGCTCATTCCTAGGAAAAGAACCATTCAACGGATAGTTAAGCCCGCGATTAGAAAAAAAAATCCAGTTGTTTGACAATAAGTGCCTCAATTTCATCGCAACGCAAGTCACGCAGCCAAGCACACGGCCCACTGTAACGAAGAAGGACAGGATATTGAAGATATCTCACATGTCTGTGGCGATGTAACCTGGGCATATGCCATTGACCTGGACGTTATGTTGACTCCATTCATTGCTGAGGGCTTTGGTGAGCTGCCCGAGCGCCCCTTTGGCGGAGGCATACGCAGGAACAGTAATGCCGCCTTGGAAAGTCAAAAGAGAACAGAAGTTGATGATCTTTCCTCGCCGCAAAGGTACCATGTGGCGTCCCGCTGCTTGCGACAGTAACCAAACTGATTTAAGGTTTACATTGAGAACCTAAGAAGTTAACCAGTCAAAAGACGTTTGTGAATTTGATCATATGAGAGAAACGGGGAGGAACAGATTGGTCACGGAGGCAATGTGAAGAGATAACATACATCATCCCAGTCACTTTCTGGGAAGCTGACACTCGGTGATCTCCGCTGTATGCCAGCGCAGTTGACGAGAACGTGAATATCGCCACCCATGATCTCGAGCGCTTTTTCGAAGAGTCCTCGGACTGCGTCCGGGTCTGCGAGGTCGCAGTTGACGATCTTCACGTCGAGTCCGAGAGCACGTATCGCGTCCGCGGTGGACGTTTTTGGTTCACTACCCAATGGCGAGTCTCTCTGGACAAGACAGATAGAGGCACCGGCCTCTGCCAATGCTATGGCGCAGGCAGCACCAATGCCTTGATTCATAGAATTCGAGGTCCATCAAAAGAAAGCGTGGCAGTGTACAAACAGAGAAGAACGAGTATTCAGGGCGAGTCATATCTGAGCAATGAGGACGACGCTACCTCTAGTGGCTCCAGTGATTAGAACATTCTGACCAGACAAGTCGAACAGCTTGGGCGACGGGAGGGCAGGTGTGGGATCCATGAGGTGGTACAGCAGCCTGCATGCCTGTCTTAAATTCATGTCACAGGATTGCCTCCCTGCACAACAGGGGTCCGCCTGATCTACCCCGCTGATCGGTAGATGGACCGATCTTCCGAATATGAAAGAAATGCTCATTCAGCTGTCCATTTTGCAACGAAAATAACAGAGCAAAGGTGGAAAAATGTCTGGGTCCGGAGAATTCCGTAAACTCCAAAATAGGGTATGACAAATTTAGGGAATAGAATTCAAAATAGAAATCGGGAGCAGCGTGACGGGAAGCTTGATGTGTGTGACGGCTTTATGTCATCGCGAGACTACTTGACACATATCGGAAGAACGGTCCGCACCGATCAGATCTAGGAGGACCCGTTTTGAGCAGTCATATTATTTCCTGCCGGCGAGTGTCTCCTCACGGATCGTTTACTCTTCAAACTTTATAAGACTATCTCAATGGCACCTCTTAGCCATCCTCCACCCACTTTTACTTCTCCATGTCTCCTGCACAACTCCATACTCAGCGCGCCGCCGTTCTATACGGTCCCAAAGACCTCCGCGTCGAGGAGCGTCCTGTCTGGCCGCCCCAATACAACCATGCCCAGGTTGCTGTAAAGGCGACAGGCTTGTGTGGAAGTGACCGTGCGTGTCCTTCTTTTTTCGGTCCATATGCCGTTGTTCATTACATGCTTCCCCAGTTCACTACTACCTCGAAGGCCGAAATGGTGATTTCGCCATCCAAGCGCCGCTCGTCCTCGGTCACGAGTCGGCAGGGGTGGTCGTCTCAGTCGGCCCTGGCGTGAAAAATCTCGTGCCGGGTCAACGTGTTGCAATCGAGGCAGGAATCATGTGCCAGCATTGCAATTACTGCGAGTCTGGACGCTATAACCTCTGCAAAAGCTTGCGGTTCGCTAGCAGTGCCAAGACTTTTCCACATCTCGATGGGACGCTACAGTCTCGCATGAACCATCCCGCACACGTCCTTCATCCGTGAGTAGTCCGCGCATGTCCACCGTGCAACCTTGTCTCATCCCTCATATAGTCTACCCGATAACTGTAGCTTCGAGGAGGCTGCGCTGGCAGAGCCGCTCTCTGTCCTAATACACGCCAGCAGACGCGCAGGAGTCTGTGAAGGCCAGCGCATTCTTGTCTTTGGCGTCGGCACGATCGGTATCCTTGCATGCGCCCTCGCAAAAACGTATGGCGCCTCCGAAGTCATGGCCATTGACATCAACCAACAACGGTTGGACTTTGCCAAGGACAACGGCTTCGCTTCCAAAACGCATTGTTTGTCCATCGCTCACAAGGCAAAAAACCCCGAAGAGCAACTCCGGGTCGCCGCAGAAAATGCTTCAGAAGCCCTGGCGGCTTTCCAAGTTCCAGATGGGTTTGATGTCGTGTTCGAATGCACGGGAGCCGAACCGTGTATCCAGATGTCAATACATGTAAGCCATAGACTTTCATCACACTGACGTGGAATGCTTACGAGGACTGTCAAACAGGCTGCCGTCACAGGCGGCAAAGTCATGCTCGTTGGGATGGGTACACGAAATGTTATGTTACCCCTGTCAACGGCAGCTTTGCGGGAGGTTGACATTCAGGGGTCCTTCCGCTACGCCAATACCTACGTCGACGCCCTCTCCCTCCTTGCTGCTGGAAAGCTAGAGAATATCGGAAAGGTGGTAACGCATCACTTGAGCCTCGAGGACACAGCACGTGCTTTCGAGCTTCTGACTCGCGGGAAAGACGAGCACGACAACATGGTCCTCAAGGTCATGATTAGATATTAACTGCATCACACTACATATTACAGGCAATACTTCCATTCCATCGTCTCTGGTAGACTATAGTAGCACCCGAGTACCACCTAAGTTACAGAGCACATCCTCATATTGACTTGATCGGCGTTGGGGCATCATGTAGCTCTATACACGTACAGCTTTTGCGATCCCTGCAAACCCTTAGGGATAATACTCATGTTCTTGTGCTGCTCGCAGCATCAATGCATCACCCATCGCGTGATCCGAATCAGCGAACACAGTTCGCTCCCGCTCCCGTGAGGTCATCGATCATCAGTATCTCTTTCGATTTGTGAGTGCCAAGGTTATCTACATTCTACATAGGCGAGATAGCAGGACACGTGTGGCCAACTCTTCAGGAGGGGGTTAACAGTTGTTGTACCTGTCAATCGAGTGTCACAATGGTGTTTCTGACGTGTGAATCATTGGACCTGCCAGCTCCGTTCCAAATATTTGCCTTCTCCCGCGAAGATTAGAGCGGAATAGTGGTCTACATGTTTACAGGTCCAACGTAAACAGAATGGAAGGTCTGTGGTGCCATGAACTCACAGTAATTGCGGCGAAGGGTGAAACCTAGATATCGATTCGGATGATAGAAAGGAAAGGAAATTCTGTTGGAGATCTGCCATATGAGGGCGACGTCTTAGCAATTCAGCATCCGTTAGTTCTGACGTATGATAATGACAAGGGGGCCGAGACGGAGGGCAGGATCAGAATTGGTCCACCGAAGCATAGGTTGTAAAAGGAAAGTACACGTAAACAAGCATCCGCTCAAACCTCTGCATCAGCTCGTGGCCGGGGCTCGAACAAGTTGTCCCGTTTTACGCAGCTTGAAATTAATCGGTGAAATCTTAGCCTCGAGGCAAGGCCGCAAGTTTGGCAAACTTTGAGCCCTGTTCTTTCTTGTCTAACTAAACTTGGAATCAAGGAGAAGGTCAGCGGGCTACTTATGTATTACTTACTTGACCTTGAGGCCGCATTTTCAATTTCATCATTGAAATGACGTTGAGGCGAGTTCCGGATATTGTCCACTCCGTAGCTAATACATTCCTGTCCGAATTGAACAAAAAGAATCAATATACTACATGGGGACAACTGTCAACGAGGCCCATCCAACAAAGGACTCGGAGTCAGCTGTGACTCTTTGCCCCCCAGACGACGGGGGCTTCCATACAAGTCACTGGGTAAGTTTGGTCTCCGACAGATTCCTTTTTGCCTATAAGGTTTGGCAACCCCGGATGTGCGGGAGTAACTGCTGCGTCACGTCTGAGGAAAGTTTGCCAATGCCCCGTTGCGCCGCCGCTATCATACCAAACCCACCCCAAATCCAGGGAGTTAGCGTGGACGTGCGGCAAGCTTCGGTCGACTGCAGGAACTGCAGTTCGTTATCCGTCTCGTCACTTACTGTAAAGGGGGATGGGCCCACTGATCCGTGTGACACCGGCCGTTCGTCAGGAGCGCGAACAGCCGCTCGGGAGGAACGTTCGGCAATCATATTTTGTCAATTTGAGGCTTGTTTGGGAGCGCCCTTTTTGGAGGGGCGCCGCGCTGCAGCACGCCAAGGCAAAGTGCTGTCACTCCGGCTGGACCCCCTCTTCGGCCTTCCGGGCCAGGATCTTGTGCCTCTGGGTAAGCAAATTACTACGGGTAGAATACTCGAGAGATGATGACTCGCTCCTTGGTAGTTTCTTGGAGGCCTGGTTACGTCAGCCGGTGTCACGGGCCGCTTAAAAAGGCAGTTGCTTTTAGCTATCTTTTTTGTAATTGCGCTAAATTTTTTGGGGAAAATGGGGTTCCCATATGAATTTACGGTCCGGTAGGGGCCGGTCATGACGTTTTCGGATCCACTGATAGGCTAAGCGCTAAGGTTTCAAAAAGTCTTTTTTTCGCTTTGTTTTGCACGCGGCCAATTGAACTCAGACAATCTAATTGGGCCATTATCAGTCACTGTCAGGGTACAAAGTACGAGCCTACGAGGGGCCGAAGCTCTTGTGGCCTTCCAATTACGAGTTCAACATGGCAGAATACTATTGGTTGTGACCCCGCGCCTCGAATGGATGCGAACTATCCGAGAAGTGGTAGGCAGTGCTCCATTTAAAATATACCTAAAACCCAATTTGGCATTGCTCGGTGCTCGTGGGCCAGTAGGAGGGCACGCAGAATTCGCGCAGACGGATCCCGAGCATTGCGGGCACATTCATATCAGCAATGGATAACATTTGAGATAAGTAGCTGAAGAAATTGATTAATAGATCAAGTACGCCATACACAACTAATATACAACAGCTTTGAAGTCCACCATAAATATCAAACTACATAGCACTCCATCTATTTGGCGGCGGACGATGAAAACTGGAACACAAGTTAGCATCAAACTGGTTGAAAACGACACAAACTTGCCTTAGTAACACTCTTCGTGCCTTCAGAGATGGCATGCTTGGCGAGTTCACCTGGAAGAATCAGGCGCACTGACGTTTGAATCTCCCGTGATGCGATGGTGGATTTCTTGGAGTATGAGGCAAGTTCTAATCGCAGAATAAGAACGACAGTGTCATAAGGAAATGAGAAAACTGGACCCACTGGATGCTTCAGTGGCTATGCGCTCAAAAATATCATTGACGAAGGAGTTGAGAATGGCCATAGCCTTGTTCGAGATACCCGTATCAGGGTGGACCTGTTTCAAGACTGCAACGAAAATGAGATAGCGAACAATCTTGGAAACGAATCACACACCTTTGTATATGTATGAAGAGTACGTCTCCTTGCGAGCCTTGCGTCTCTTTTTCTTGCCGCCCTCTGCTGTTGCTGCCGGTGCAGCAGAAGTCTTGGAAGCCTTTTTGGCCTTGCTCGCGGGCGCCTTGGCCGGGGCTTTGGAGGCAGTCGAAGAAGGAGCAACAGCCATGGCGAATATGTTGTTGTTGAGTAGGAAGTCGAGGGACGCGCTGGCGATATATGAAGTGTGGGGAACATCTGTTGTGTGCAGCTATATACATACCTCCTGAGACGCGTGTGGTTGTGTTTGTCACCGCGTCAGACGCGTCGACGCGTCGCGCTTTTGTTGAACGTTGATCTGCAAACCTTATTTTGTCCACCCGGACACCGTGAGTATAAAGTGAAACCTACACATTCCCGATGCCCGCATATCCATCCCCTCGCTGCGACGCACTCAACTCCTCACCCTCCAAAGTCTTCCCTGTACCACATCTACAATGTCCGGAAAAGGCGGCAAAGCAAAATCTGGTGGTAAGGCTTCCGGTGAGGTCACCAAGTCCCAGTCGCGGTCTGCCAAGGCTGGCCTTCAGTTCCCTGTCGGTCGTGTACACCGTCTGTTGAAGAAGGGAAACTACGCTCAACGCATAGGAAACGGCGCACCTGGTAAGCACAAGTGCACCGCTTACCTTTGAGGAAATGGCTAAATGGCTTAAAGTGTATCTCGCGGCCGTCCTCGAATATCTTGCTGCGGAAATTCTCGAACTGGCCGGAAATGCTGCCCGTGACAACAAGAAGCAACGTATAGTGCCTCGACACCTGCAACTTGCCATTCGAAACGATGAAGAGTAAGTCGTGTGCCCATTTGCATGTGAAACAACCTTATTTAGGGGGTTTCAGGTTGAACAGACTCCTTGGCGATGTTGTCATCTCGCAGGGTGGCGTCGTACCATTTATCAATCCTGAACTTTTGCCCAGTAAGACGTCAAAAGGCAAGAAGGAGACCCAGGAAGTTTAGGTTTAAATTATTTTTTATTTAGATTATTCTTTTCTCTGGTGTAGGATCAGTTGTATTCTATAGTACTTATTCATATCCTTTATGTGTCGCCCTCTCACAGAGCCTGAGTGGACCGCTTTAAGAGACAGCAATTAATGTTATTGCTTGGATCACGTATGCTGTGCTGTGTCGTGGAGGAAATTGAAACCCCATTAAATCTAATAAAATATAAAATATATATTTCACTTTATGTGTTCGCCATCTCGTGCCACTGGTCATCGGGCCATGCTTCTTGTATATGGTACTGCTGCGATCTGAACCCAGCCTCGGATCAAGCAAGGCTCGGGTGCGGGCGAGGAGAGTGTCAAAATAACCAAATTTAAGGAACGGTCTATCAATGATTTAGTGTGGTGAGCAAATACAGTTGTTCGCCTCATCGTTTTTTTTTTTCGATTCCCGACATCGATATCGTACCATTTTACTTGAGAGCAAGAATAAAAGGTCTTGCTTTCCAACCATCCCGGAAGAGTCGATCCGACTACCCTTTCACGACATTCCATGTCCAAGTCACGTTCTACGACCAACTCTGCTTCTTGCTCCTCCTCCAGTGGGAGTTGTTTCAAGAAATGGATCCTGAGAGCTGTGGTTCTCGGTGTCTTTTGTGCGGCGTGTGGTTGGTTAGATTCGATCAAGGTGGGTTATTCACACATTGAACCTCTTTCACAGTGGTTAGAAGTCGAACCGCTCACGACAGGATCGGTGGTATGTTTTTAACCCGCCGTTCTTGCATGAACTCGCAAGGGACGCTGTTGCCACATACCCGGACGACATGGAAGGAATGATTCAACATATTGTTGCCAACCTCACGTCGACCTTCCCGCAACCGTCCAACCAGATTGTAATCAATCCTAACTCCTCTGAATGGGTGTTGAACAATGCAGGAGGTGCCATGGGTGCCATGTATATCATTCATGCATCTGTTACTGAATATCTTATCATCTTTGGTACACCGCTCGGTACCGAGGGACACACTGGATTGCATCCCGCAGACGATTACTTTCACATTCTCAAGGGCGAGCAGTGGGCGTTCACGCCGGGTGCGCTCGAAATGGAGAGGTACAAACCTGGTGATGTCCACCACCTGGGCCGGGGGACTGCGAAGCAATACAAGATGCACGAGGGTTGCTTCGCGATGGAGTATGCTCGAGGTGAGTGACATAAACTGTCAGAATCGTGACCATGGTGTTCTTACGTGATTCATAGGATGGATCCCTCTCATGTTGCCGTTTGGCTTCGCAGACACGTTTACATCTACGCTTGATGTCCCAACGCTATACCACACCGTGCGCATCACGGGTCGGGAGACGATCAAGAATCTTCTCATTGGAAAGATCTAAAAGTTGATACCATCAGATAGAATGCTCTCCGCTTTGATGGAGATTATAACATTATTAAATGTCGGTGCTTAATTCCCCCCCTTTTTTTCCTGTTCGTGCGGCGTGGTTGTCAGCTGCTACTTTCTGCGGAATTCGGTGCATACCCTAATTCGAGACTGATGATTCCTGTTCCATGCTATTCTCTTGAGCGCATTATGAAGTAACGATTGATAGGGTTCGCTGCGCTAGAACTGCTCTGTTCTGCCGCCTCATGGGACATAATTGATCGACTTGATAGACTTGGACAGTGGAGCTAATGCCCGTTCGGGCACGTTCGGCACCCCAAACCCTGGGAGACCCTGTGATTGGGTAAATGTAAAGTGTGGCGAGCATGAAGCTGAAATATATGAGTTCGCGCAAACCACTAGTACTGGTATCTGCGTGCAGGGAAAGGTGATGACATAAGCAGTGATGGATTGGATAGCCTCAATGTCAGCGCCCAATGACTTGGAAATTGGATGAAGAATGAGGCGGGCTAATGCTCCACAATGAATGGGTCGTAGGGCTGCAGATCGCAGGCGGCAGGCGTGAAATGGAGGGCTGAGATCTGAGAGCCCATAGCCCTGGTGCCTCGTCGGGGACGACGACGAGCGGGAGGGTGTTAGGTAAGAATTACCATAAAAGGAAAATGACGTCTGACGTAGAGGTGGCACCCTGTTTTTGTCACTGTGGAGCGTTCGTGTACATGAACCGGCGTTCTCCTTCTTGCTCCCTTCCTCCACCTCCAAGGCATGTCACTCTTTACATCCGTGCGTCTTCTTTCCAACTCTACCCAGACACGTCTCCTCACATCCTCACAAAAGCCCGAAGCGCCTCAGCCATCCCGCTCATCCCCTGCTCAAGATCCCTTACCTCCCGCCCGATCGACACCAACCAGCGATGATATCGAGGCCATCATTAAGATGGCCACCTCCTCCCATTCCTCAGTCGACAGGCCTCCTCGGGACACGCGTACCCAGCTCTTCGTGGGAAACGTATGTCGCCTTTCGCTTGCCTTCGGAGAAAACACATCCGATCGTTCTATTTAGCTTCCATATCGCGTCCGATGGCAGGACCTCAAAGATCTCTTTCGTCGTGCCGGGACCGTCCTCCGCGCAGATGTATCGCTAGGCCCTGATAATCGCTCACGTGGCTACGGCACCGTCCTTCTCGCCACAGCAGAGGATGCCGGTCGTGCCATCGACATGTTTAACGGTTATTGCTGGCAAACACGGGTCCTGGAAGTTCGTCCAGACAGACTGGGAGCCCCGCTTGATTCAGATTTAAGTATCGATCCTTCCTTTCCCAATGCTTCCGTGCCTCTCGTACAGCAAGCGCTTAATCTCCCTCTCTTGGGAGCCCTAAACAATCTCGACGAGTTGGCAATGAGCCTTCCAGGGAACGGTGAGTTATTGAGCGGAGGAACCGGAATGCGGACCCTCTTCGTTGGAAATGTACGTCTTTTTTCACTACATCGAAAATACCGTCGATACCTCTCTGCCACATTGCTCACGTGATCCCAAAGCTACCTTTCCACATTCAATGGCAGGATCTGAAAGATCTCTTTCGTGCGGCGGGTGCCGTGACACGCGCAGACGTTGCTCTAGGCCCCGATGGCCGGTCTCGGGGCTTTGGAACGGTCACTTTTGTAACAGAAGACGGAGCGGAACGCGCAAGAAGAATGTTTGACGGGTAAGTTGTAAGACCGTCTGGCCTGGCACGTTTCATGTTTCTCGTTGTTCCATCCCCATGAATGGGTCAACTTTCTTTCTCCCCGAGGGCCCATCCGGGGTCGAGGAGAATTGACTGCGCTCTATACTCCCATTCTTGTTAATTGGTTATATCCACTTACTCACCATTTCCCATTCGATAGGTATGAATTCAATGGCAGACCGTTGAAAGTCCACTACGACAAGTTTGCGCAGTCGTCTCAAAACATTCCTCTCGTCGGCGTATCGCCTCAAGGTGTACCGAGCTCCCTTCTCCCTCCATATGACGGGCTTCCTCAATTGTCATCGCCGTTATCACGACTTGATGTTCTCAGCACTCATGATGGACGATCACTCCCTCACCTAGATACACTTACTCAGTCACAGTTACACCTTGATCTTCAGCGTTATCGCCTTGAGGAAGGTTTGGCGTCTGCTCAATTGGATCCTCTCGCACGACCTCGCAGTACATCGTTCAAGTCACCTTTATTGCCAGCCCAGAATACCTTGACCCAATCTCCGTCTCATCTGCAATCGTCATCTACATTACTACACTCGCAGAGCCAATCGCTAGGCTCGAGTTCTTTGGGTGTATCAATTGCACAACCTATACTCCCTGCTTCTTCGCATTCCCTATCCCAACCGCACTCTCTCGCTGGATCACCACATCCGGTATCTGCGAAAGTGTCGTCTAGCGGCTCTTCAGTACACAACTTTAGTGCAGTGGACCCCATGGGAAGCATCACGGACTTGACTTTGGTTACCGACCTGAATGACACCAAGCTAACTCCCGATTCTCTCACATCGCTTAGCTCGAGTTTCGGCTCTCCGCGGCCTAGCTTGAGTGCTGGGTCCTCGCAAGCTTCGAGTTTCTCTTCGTGTGGGTCTCGTAGGCCGAATTTGGGTACGGCATCGTCGAGGGGGGATGTACTGAATGACGCAGTAGCCCTTGGTTTTGGGTCACAACGAACCAGCTTTTCTGGTTCTGCGAGGCCGTCGCTTGGCGCTGCTAATGCGGAGAAACCTTCCTTTGGGGTTAGCGCTTCTGAAAGACTTTCGCTTGCTGCCTGCTCCGAAAGGCATCCATATAGCTCAGGTACCCCGCAGCACCTTTCGGCGAGCTCGACGAGTTCGCAAAATTCTAACTTTGGCACGTCGTGCCAGAGGTCGTCCACTCATCTGAGCGCGCCGTTTTTGGAGGACGACGCACCAACACCTCCGTCTTCGGTTCCACTGTCTGCGATGAAAACCTCGAAGGCTACTTCGTTACCTGTGGCCATGTCGCTTAGTTTACCAGCTTCGAAGTCAGGATCACAACCAGGAACGGTTCCAACAAGTACTTCCCCACGTTTGTATGATGGTGGTAGTGCCAACAAGAATCTACCAGGACTTTCGAGGATTGGATCCCCAGAAAATAGAGGTGCTCAAGCATCTCCGAGTCACGCAGGCACTCAGATACCACCGCGAAGCGCGTCGCCTGAGACGTCTTTGTTGGTCCAGTCAATTTTTCATACCAATTCGCCGCATGCACCTGATGCGGCTTGGGGTACATCAAAGCCTCAGTTGCGAAAAGACTCCCCTCCAGGCAAAGCTAATGGTGGCATCGACCATGTTGCGACGGCGCTCGGTAGTCTCGGGATGAGGCGTGCTAACAAAATTCAAAGCAAACTGGCGGATGAGAAGAGGAAGTCATCCACGTCACCTGGGGAGCAGCAACCTCAATCTTCGTCGTCACCTCAGGGCAATGGCAAAAAATCCATGCAATCTTCCTCTCTTCGTCATCCCGGTCCGATTTCGCTCCCCCCACCGCCGGCTACTTTCGCGCTTCCGCCTGGTGTTGTTTTCTCGCCACACGCGCACCCCCAGAGTCCGCTTTATCATCCAGGGTATTCACTCAGCCCTGTGCACCCGCATCCAATGGGCAGTCCTCTCCTTCATCCGATGGGCAGTCCCCTTCACCACCCTGCCCACGTGCATAGTCCGCTGAATCACCCTGGCCATTCGCAGTATGGCGCATACCCTCATGCGACACCCATGCATTACGGTGTTATTACTCCTCATGGCTTGCCTCCGATAACTCCCAGTATGCCTCCATTCACGTTTTTGCCTCCCCAGGTGCAGACCCCGACGCAGAATGGGTATGTACGGCAGGATAAGGGAGGTGAGGGGCACAGCCTGCGTAGCACCCAACACGATGGAAGACGGACCGATCCCACGAAGCAGGAGCCGAATGCACAGCTTCCCCAGCCCCCATACTACCCACAGTCCTCAATTCCGCAACAGCAGATACAATACACGCAGATGCACCCCCACATGTTCTCGCCTGGTATCCCGCTTTCACCTGGAATTATGGTGCCGCTATCACCGGGAATGGTACCTACAGCAATACCCGTGACCATGCCTGGCGTACCGATGACACCTGGTGTTGCATTGACCCCTGGGGTGACCATGACTCCGGGGGCGTTTTGGCCACATGCGTCATGGATGAACCCTACGGTGGGAGCGCCAGTGCATGCTGTGGATGGACGCGACGGACAATCGCATACGGACGTCGAGGGGTACTTCCCGCCTGTCACCCAACCGAATGGGGATATGGGGTACTTTCCACCGATGTCTAATATTTCTGACGATATTCTCAAAGAAGGGCATGGGTTCACCTCGGAGCCTGGTGTATTGGATAGTCGCGAGGAAAGAATTTTGGAGAACCTGCCTCGGAGTCCATCTCCACGCCTGTCACCTAATCCTTCACCGAAAGGCTGGCAAGATGCTAATCGCAAAGGAGGCCCGCAAATCATGAAACGCTCGACCTCTGCTCAATGTGAAGGTGGTCTACCGAAGAGAAATGGATTGCTTCATCGAGAATCGGATCCTGAAGTTAACACAGCAGCGAACAAGGGACTGAAGGAAGCATAAGGATGTCTTTGGGTAACGTACAATGTTTTCACTATCAAAATTTTTGGGGTGTATGTTTGTTTTCCCGTCTCTTTCTTTTCTTTCGAATCCTCAATCTCATTGTTGGCTTACTGCATACGTAGAGTCATCTGTTACTAGGATCACTGATCGGTCGTACATAATCTTTCTCTTCTCACCATTTGTTATATCCACTACACGTTTATTTCGGCTCCTTGATTACGGGGGTTGTGTATACCATTTTTCGGTACTTTTCTTCCCCCCGACAAACGGTTCACGCATTGTTTCCTATCTATTATGTATCTTCAAGTGCTTTAAACGACTATGTAATTTATTCGCTGGATCTTTGGATTTCATGCTCGCGTGGAGGTTTGCACCAGTTTGGTCAAAGCGAGGACCGCCTTTGAGTAACTCCGGCGATGTTGACGATTCCTGACCTGACCGCTATCTCGGCCCCGATGGTCAATCAAAGCGATACTCCCTTTCGCTTGCTCACTCAACGATACGGCGCTACACTGGCATACTCTCAGATGCTCGATCCTCACAGGCTTCTTGACGACCTCGATTACTTCCATCATCACCTTCGAGATCTTCAATCCACGCACCCGGAATGGGATGCCTGTTCGCGTCCCGTAGTGGTACAACTCTGTGGAAACGACCCAGAGGTGGTCGTGAGAGCGGCGCGACGCGTCCAGTCCTATTGTGATGGGATAGGTGCGTCAGAACTGGCAGGACGTCGATAACATCGCATCCGCACTCTCAAAGAAATCGTGCTTATTTGTGGTATCTCTCACAGACCTGAACCTCGGATGTCCCCAGGAACATGCACGCGAGGGTCACTTTGGAGGGTATCTGCTCACGAAGAAGGATTGGCCATTGGTGGAGTCGATCGGTATGTTTGATGACCCCCTGGGGCGTTCTGTTCGGATCACTAAACTTTTAGGTTGATACCGAGGAAATAGTCTCATCCATGTCTCACTCTCTCACAGTCCCGGCGTCGGCAAAGATCCGCCTCTGCTCATCAGCCAAGACCACGGACTTTGGACGTCTGCTTGAACACGCTGGCGCATCGTGGGTAACTCTGCACGCACGCCACGTATCCGCCAAACGACGCCGCCAAGGCGCAGCCGATCTAGACGCCATACGCGAGCTTAAACAAGCGCTTGCGATACCCGTCGTGAGCAACGGCAACGTCCGGACCTTTGCGGACGTCGTGCACAACGCGTCCTACACACGCGCAGATGGCGTCATGGTCGGAGAAACGTTACTCGGGAATCCGTGGTGCGTTTTCTATTTCTGTTCTCTTTCTTTTCCCTTCATTCCGTGTTTTCCTGTCCGTTGACGTCGGCAAACGCCGTGGGGACGGGAATGATTAGCTTGTTTTCCGGCGATGCGGTTAGGGATCCGGTGCTCATGGCATTGGAGTACCTGGAGCTGTGCGAGCGTCTCGAAGGCGTGGCGACGGTCTCGACGATACAAGCGCACGTGCGCTCCATCATCGCGTTTCAATGGTGCGTCGATCTAGATCTCCATCCACCCGGCGCTCTTGTTCTTTCTTTCATTCATTCTGTTTTGTGAGAAACTGACGCCGACTAATCGCCCACGATGTCTAGTGAACGTCGTCCGTGGTATCCGAAATTTCGACTTGCTCTGAATGACTGTCAGGGCGTGGATGACATCAAGGCACTTCTGTATCGCCAAGTGCGCCGTTGGCGAGGGAAAGCGGGTCGAGGGGTATCAGCCCTCGGAGCACTCTCAGGTCACGGAGACAAAATTGAAGAAGCGACGAGGGTCGATGCAGATCTGGAAGACTTCGGGAGTGGACTGGAGTGCCTCGAGTTGAGGAGCTGAACCGCTTCGTTGTGTTGATCGCCGGGGCCTACTTTCGTATCCCGCAACTCACATCACGGGTCCGGACTTCCACCAAGAGGAGTGGGGTGGAACAAAAGCACCTTCGACGAGATTGGATCTATTGAAAGGGAAAGGATGGAGGCTCGGACGATCCGGTGAAGCTACTTACGTGTAGGACAGGACATGCCCCTTCCGCCCCTCGGTCCCGATTTAATTCAGATCTCTGACTCTCGCGCGCGCACGCGATATGCGTGCGCACACGGTGCAACGTAATATCCGTGGGGAGGTCTCAGATTTACAATTCGCATGGAAGCGAAGGGGGGCATGCTCCTTGGGAGGGAGTTTTATTATGCTCATTTTCGCCGATCAACATGCTACGTGGTAGTGAGCATCCCATCAAAGTCTGGGGCGGTCGAGACGACGGAAATTTGCAATGGACGACTTTGTGTGGCCGTATTTGATGCGAACTGACATCGTTCTGTTTCACGTCTTCTTGAATTACGCTCTAGACCGAGCTATACTGATGTTGGTTTATTGATGGTGTGCTCTTGGAACGAGACGGAGCATGGAAGTACTAGTGTCGATCTCATAGTAATGTTTCACTTATGGTCACATTTCTTTTCATGTGCATCCTTTGAAGCATGACTATAAGCAACACTCGTGCACCCTCAATCACAATTAATTGATGGATCCTGAGGCCTGATTCCTGACTCGAGTGAGGATCTCGTGAGGATGATCATAGCTTTTGAATGAGACTTCGAACATTTACTACTTGTTAATGAATTGGACATAATTTTTGCATTCCCAGGACTAAAGGGTCTTCCAAGGGCTTACTAGTTGGTTATGAAACTACTCATGCTTACTTATAAGTGAAATCCATTAGATCCAGTAGTAATCTGAGTAATAGATAAGTAATGGTCTAGTTGGTTGCACATGAGACCCCCCATAGATGTACATATAGCTTTTTTTGGTACGATTACTACTTGCTCACAACTTTCAAATGGACTTTTTGATCGGTTTGCACAAGGGTTTGCAAACATATCTTTTGTGGAATCCTGGCTTGCATATGTATTGTAAAGCATGACAAGATGCTCATACAACACAGTACGGTGACCCAGGCTGTTCATGACAAATGTAGGTTGGTTCTTATTCTGCGTTGAGTCAGCATGTTTTTGGTAGTATAGTCCACAGGTAACCTGCCCTGGCCAATGATGATTGCAACCAAGATCTTTTTGAATGTGCTCAGGACATGATGACATTCGAGATATGCAGGAAAAGAACCATGGCAATGACACTCTCAAGGCCGCTCGGTAGTCGGACATCAGTAAAAGTATGCACTCCCACATTCAAGAACTCGCATATCATCAATAATGCATATACATTATTCAGAGGGCAACAGTGATTGACAATGAGCGTGGTAAATGGAGGGGAGGCATACACATGAGTAGACATTAAGGGAAGAAGAAAACTTGGCAAACTATATCAAAGATGTTCGCCAGTCCAGGATCGAAGTGAGTAAACAGTTCAGAACAGTTACTTTCTCTTCTCTCCAATTGGTCCTGGCAACCTCGAGGAGACGAGGCGTGAGGATACTTCGGGATCAGCGAGGGACATGGCAAGGGCAAAAAAAGAAAAAAGAAAAGAAAAATATACCGACCACGACGATGACAGCACGACAGTTGTAGGGGTGACTCTGACCTTAACCGGATGTAGTACCGATGCCTCCAGTGGAGGCCTTCCTCGTCCGGATCACCTTGTTCCTCAAGGCCCGCTCCTTCAGTTCGTTCTCGCGCTTCACCAACTCTTGTTTGGTGGCAACGTCATCGCCCTACTCCATGGGAAGAAGATATTAGTAACAGTTGGACGCGAGAGGCGGATGGGAGGCACTAACCTGCATCACATCGTCACCCCGGTACGACCTCCGCGCGTTGGCTTGGCCCTTGATTTTCAGTTCACCCCGCGAGTTTTGAGAAAGGTCCGAATCGAGAGTCACGGAACGCGATTCTGCCCTGTCAACGTCCATTCCCGCATGCGATGGACTTCGCTTGCTATGATGGACGTCCTCTCGGTTACGTTCCCTCGAGTCTCGGCGACGCGGTGGTGTACGAGAACGAGGGGAACTATCACGCCCACCCTTGCGACCACCTCTCGGACTTGGGCTGCGGCGACGACCGTACCGAGCTGGGGGTGAGAGCGAACGGCTTGACGGAGGTGTTGGAGATCTGGAGAAACGACGTCTGCGAGGTGGCGGGCTCCGGCTGTCGCGGCGCTTCTCTTTTCCACCACTGAACCTTCTTGGGGGAGGGGGAGAGCGAGAGCGAGAGAGGGAACGCCTTCGCCTTCGAACGTTGGGAGGAGATGGGGAACCACCTCTGGAAGGGGTTATGGAAGGAGAATGGGGGCGTCTGCGAGGGGAGGGCGAGCGGCTGAAACGGCGACGCGACCGTTGAGGAAGAGGAGAGCGAGATCGAGAGCGGCGAGCCGGAGGTGAATTATATCTTTGGGGTGTGCGTGAAGGACGTCTGCCGGGAGGTGTGCGAGAACGCCGACGGGGAGGAGATGGCGGTGGCGAGCGAGAGCTGCGTGCATCGAACGGGGACCCAGACGGGGAGCGGCGGCGTTGCGGCTGTGGGGAACGCGAAGAAAATCGACGACCCTGGCGCTGATGAGTGTATTAGTGGATTGAAGCGTTGAACGACAAGGTACACGTACACCACCACCACCACCACCACGTCCACCCCAGCCACTGTCTCTGCCTCTGCCGCTGGTCTCGAAGCCACCACGGCCGCGGCCGCGACCGCGACCTCGACCCCTACTACCACGTTCGCCTCTTTCATTGTCACGGATTTCATCAAATCTAGCCCTGCGATCTCTTTCACCAAAGGCGCGTTGGTCTGTATCCCTTGCCTTGCGCATCTCTTCCTTCTTTTCCTCCACAAAGGTCTTTGGGACGCCAGCGGGTGAATCCTGTGCCTCGAGCAACAGGCTCCAAAGTGCTGTCATGAAGGCCGGGGTAGAAGACGTGAGGAAACCGGTCAGGTTAATTTGCATCTTTTTGGGATCAGGGGTCTATACGCATTCGATGAGTAAATTTCGGGTGTGGTTGTCAATAGACGGCACGCAATGCTTACCGTGTGATTCGGGTCCTCAAGCAGCCCCATGGCGTACTCGACGACGACCTCGTCTTCGAAACCAACGAGTTCGGTGACCTTTTTAGCAATCCATGGTTTCATGACCTGTAGATTTACTTTTTTCATGTCCACCTGGGAAAGGAGAAGTGGGTGAGGAAGTCGTCGATCCGCAGAGACGCGAACGACAAACTTTTTTATCGAATTCGGGCGGGAACTTCATTGACTTGAGGAGCTTGAGTTCCTTGTCGGAGAAGCGCCTATCTTGGTCTGCAGAAGTACCCTTGAAGAAGCCTTTGAGATGAATCCCGTCAACATTCGGGCAATTCTGGGGCTGCAATGACTTTCGTTACCTGCGTCAGCCATGGTTTGCAACAAAGGATGCGTGAGAACTAAATTATTATTATTGTTATTATTATTACTACAAGACTTCTCGCTCGTCGAACCCGACGTTCACTTTTAATACGCCTCGCTCGTTCAAAACTCCTAACCGTTCTCTAACAACTGTTCCAAGTCTAGGATCTCCCTTGTTCGAGATCACAACCCGCACCTCGTCCAGATGAGACCACGCGCATCTCTCAAACACCTCCGTCAGTCCCTCGAAATCGATCGAGGAGATTGCACGCAGATCTGCAGGATACAACGCCAGCGACAGCACCCGCATCTGCGACCGGATCTGCGAAAGCAGTAATGTAAGCGCCTCGAGCGCTAATTGCGGCGCTGTAAGCTCTTCGAACGGGTCCTCTGGCGGTGGTGATGGAACGACAAGTCCAAAAATGTGGCACTCTTCCAGGTTCGTGTTTGCCGTGAGCTCCATCTCCCTCACCAGGGCATCTGCACAATGGTTAGTCGACGCTCGAAGGACGAGTACTGCCCGACACTCACCCCCTCTTTCCACGAAATCAGTGTCAAACCCGATATACACCTTCCTAAGACTATCTCCTACACCTCTCAAAAATCTCCCGACGACGTTGGCCTCCGACACACCCAATCCTCCCATTCTAATACTTTTGATCTTGGGTCTAGGCAGTCCCATCTTATGCTGGTACTCGGCACCTGCCATCATCCACTCCAAGACGGCTTCTGTAGGCACATTCCGAAACCCTACTTCCTTCAGTCTCCTTGGAGGCAGCTTGATAATCCCTTCCTGATCCACGGCCGAATCGAAGAGCCATTTTGGCGTGTTCTTCTTGGTGCACTGCACCCCGTCGAGGATAAGCACCTCCAACTTGATGAACTCCCCGAGAAAGCTGTACAAGTCTCTTGTCGTGTAGAACACGAAATCACGCAACGCAAGGTTCTTCACATGCCTGAATGACTGTAGACAAGCCGTGCGCGATCTGGAGGAGAGATATTCCCAAGTGACCTGTTCCATATCGAGGCTCTGGACACGCGGGAGATGCGCTGCAAGGTGCGGGAGGGCATCATCGAGCCATTTCGGATCCCAGGCGTTTCCGCGCGTCTCGCGGAGGGAAAAGTGTGAGACGTTGTGCCCGAAGCTGGGTAAGCTCCATGTCGAAGGCTCGAGCGCGTACGCACGTAATAGCCGGACGAACGCCGTGGTCTTCTTCCCCCCGCTCAGCTGTACGCCGGCCCATATCCCGTTCCTCGCGATGTTCAGCCAGAGCTTGCATACGAGCGAACAAGCAAAGAGGGTATGGAGGTCTGCGGGATCGTAGGGTTCCTCTCCACATGGTGTCTGGGGTAGGCGGCGAGCGATGATGTCTATGATTTCGAGGTGGAGTTCTGCAGGAAGAGAAGGTGTAAGCCATGATTCGCTCGTGGTGGATGGGATAGCCCGCGTTCCAGGTTGAAATGGCTCGGATGACGTGTCGTGTCTGCTGGCAGACACGAAGGTACGCGAGGCGAACGAAGACCGACGGACGCGGGTAGTTTGGGGATGGGTGAGCACGACTGTCATGGTAGCGGTGGAATCCCCTTCTGGCGATCTTTTCCAATGCGAAGGTGAGTTTATAATCTTGTCGAGTGAGAATCGAAACGGAAACCCAACCCACGATAGGTAATTGTTCGGAATTGGTATGCAATTAGGTGGAATGAACAGCGTCCAGGCTGCGACGGTGAGTACGGTTCACGGGGTAACGACAGCGGATTTGAAAGAGGCCGTTTTATAAGGCGTACTCCTGCACCGGTTCAATGATGGTGGCACCGTACCGAGAAAAGAAAACGTTGGCAAGACCAAAAAGCCTACGTCAGATGTGAGTGATTTCGGAGTGTGGGCAAAATTTAAGCAATCAGCTCCCATTTTTATCCGGAATGGTCTCGGGCTATCATGTCTTTGTCTGAATCCCGAGCAGATTTTTATCGCCGGAACGGTTTTCCCCCGACTGCCGACTGACGTGTGTCAGCGCGAGCACCGCAACGCTTTTTACAAGCAGTAAGATGTCTCAATAAGCAGCAAGATGTGTTCATTACTCTAGCATTGTACAACGCAGCTGTGCAGCGCTCGCATAGCCATCGGATTTGCTTGGAAATCCGTTCATCGTTTCAAAACATTGCAAATTCTCGTCGCGAACGCGCCAGCCAGGCTGGCAACGGGCCACTTACTCCCACTCTCTGACTCGGGATTCCCATCGTCGCCCCTCCATTTATTGTGGATTTGTCCGACCGATCGTGGCTGCGCGTTGATGTCCAAACCCGAGCGGTGTGCGATCGATGGATCGGAAGTACCGGTGGTGTCGCGACGTCCGAACTTCATCATTCGGAGGCGAGCATATCATTGATCGGGATCACGGCGTGAGCGTGGTCAAGAGGAGAATAACCCGGATACGGAATACAAATGGGCATAGATCTTCGTCAGACACACTGCTCTTTCCATTGCTGGCAACTCAAGTACTCACCGATCGACGACGCTCAGGTCCTCGAGGTATGTTGTAGAGGTCTGCGTCTTCGTTGTCGTGGTGGATCTGATAGCGTCGAGGGCCAAGGTACATATGCTCAGCCACTGCCCCCACCGAGATACGCATATCTCACCTGCCAACTCATCTTTTGGCCTCGGAGCACGTGATTATGCAGGTCTGATCATAAACAGCGGAACCGGAGTGCTCGTAATTCAGCCGGGACACCCCTGCTGCGAAGTGCAATGCCCCAGCGGACGATACGCGGCAAGCACGACGTCGTACGTCTCGGCGAGGCAACGACCCGACGTACGGGCTCCCGAGATACCACCATAATGAGACCTGGTAGAGATGCGATCGTCGATCAGGGCAACGGGCGCATCACTTCACCCCTGTACACACATGTCTGGCTTGATAACGCCCTAGGCTTTTCCCGCGAAGAACGGTCTAGAGTCGTGTCTGGCATACAGACACTCTCCGACCGCAATAGGGGTGGAAACCGAACGCCCGAGATCCGCGAACTCGGATGGGAAGGTCCCACAAACATACAGTGTCAATGATAAGCGAGCGAGTCCTCGGAGACTAAAGGGTAATAATATTTTTAGATCATGATTACTCGCCTTCGGTGAACAGCACGTCTTCCTTTTCGAGCAAACCGAGTCGACGGGTCATTCTTTTGCGCGGCAGTCCGTGGAAGAAGTCGACAATGTCCAATCCGAGAGAACGGACCTCTCTCACGCGCTCGATGGTCAACTGTAGGGCGTCGGGTTCTTTCTTTGGTAACGTCTGGAGCACGGGTGAGGTGATTGACTGACTGACCCGGTGGTCGCGTCCGTCTTTACCGCGGGATGGACGTCGCCGATCCTTGGACCATACTTACATGCGGAGGGGATCTTGCACTTTTCCCACCTAGCAGCTGCCAGATGGGAACGCCCAGTTTCTTTGCCCCTTGACGAGTACCACAGCGCGGTCATGAGTCCTGAGAGCGCGAACTAGGGACCGTGTCTTTTGTGTCAGTACATGGAGGGTCGTTCCATGCCAACTTGAAGTACGATAACGACAACGACAACGATAGCGAAAATCGACAACTTCCAACCTCACGGTAACGATAACGATAAACGAAAAGGAGACGCGCGCACCGTGCCGATCGGGGCCGCCGGATCGCCGCGGTAGAAGCATACTCTAGTATTATGCCGCCTGCGAAGCGTCTTCGATCCGGACAAGTGGCATACGTTCGAAGATGAGTACTCGAGCCAAGGGAGCGCAACACGCACCTAGATTTCCGAGATCTGAGGCATGTGGCTGGGATGGTGGGTCGGATGTCCCGAGTCGGACGTGGACTCTTGTCTTGCCAGGCCATGATTAAATCGGATGCGTCGGAGACCAATGATAGCCGTATGCACTAGATGACGGTGTCAGGTGTTTCGACTCTATCAGTGGCTCGAGGCCAACCGACGTCATTCAAGTTCGACTCGCAGTTGTCGTCTAGTCTAGCCTGGGTCCGGGTAGGGCCTAACAGTGAGACCGTCCATTGTGTCGGTGTCGGAGCACTCACGCGGCTGGGAAATGAAACGAGATTCCGTGAGACGGAACAATCCACGATTAGTGCAAATATACAGCTTCGATGCCTCCGTCAAATGAGAGACGAATTGTCAGGAAGTCCAAACATTCAAATGCCAAGTTATAATAATTGACGAATAAATACCAAACATACGTGACGAATAATGCATGTTACATACACTTGGAATAGACTACAAACTCCGGAGAAAAACATTGGCTAACGATACATGTGTGAAGACAAGGTGAGTCCATTCTTGCATGCATTACTTTCCAGAAGAGCTGGAAAACTGAAACGGCCGTGAGGAGATAGATGTGCGGAGCAAGCAACGACCACCTACCTTCGTAACAGACTTGGTGCCTTCCGAGATCGCGTGCTTTGCCAGCTCGCCTGGAAGGATCAGCCGCACAGCGGTCTGAATCTCGCGGGAAGAGATGGTCGATTTTTTCGAGTAAGCAGCGAGTTCTGCAGAGATCAAATGAGTTACAGAACGCGACGTGATCAAGTAACCAGCATACTGGATGCCTCGGTTGCGATGCGCTCAAAAATGTCGTTTACAAACGAGTTCAAGATGGACATTGCCTTGTGGCTGATGCCGATTTCAGGATGCACCTGCCTGAGAACTAAAGTCGCGTGATTAGATAGGTATTGATTGGATGCAACATCCAAGAGACTAGCCGCACCCTTGTAGATATATGACGAATAAGTCTCCTTGCGGCCCTTCCGACGCTTTTTCTTCTCCTCACCAGCGGCTAGTGGGCCGGCGGTCTTGGCGGTCTTCTTTGCTCCCTTGGCGCCCTCGACGGTTTTGGCGGGCTGCTTGGATGCGGTTGCAGATGGCGCTTTCCCGCCGGTGGTGGATGCTGGTTTAGGAGCCATTTACACGAGGACTGTGTTCTCGATGTACTCTACGGCGATGGTAGTGGGATGATGAAGAGTTCAAACGTTCAAGTTCAAGTTGTTGATCTAAGCGCGCAGCCCCTAATATACGCTCACGTGATGTCTATGTACGTTTATTTGTCCTTGTCGCGTCACGGCGCGTGCACCACGAAATTACGCTATAAAAACTCGAACGCGAGGCGCGTTTCTTCTCCACATTCACCATCAAGCCACAAAATCAGAATGCCCGCAAAAAGTAGTGCAAAGGGAGGAAAGCTCGGCGGTAAAGTCAAAGGCAACTCGGGTGATGGCAAGAGCGTCTCCCGCTCTCACAGAGCTGGCCTCCAGTTCCCCGTTAGTCGTATCCACCGCATGCTGAGAAAGTCGGCCCTCGGTCGCCGCATCGGCTCTGGTGCACCAGGTACGTGGGTCTCTGTCGCTCTATGTTTCATCTTTCTGACACGCGATCTCGTCGTTTGTAGTCTACCTCGCAGCTGTGCTCGAGTACCTGTCTGCAGAGATTCTAGAACTGGCTGGCAACGCTGCCCGCGATAACAAGAAGCGTCGCATCAACCCACGGCATCTTCAGTTAGCCATTCGAAACGACGAAGAGTGGGTTATGCAGCCTTGCCTGATGTGATTTTCCAGTGCTGATATTTTGTTTGTAGACTGAGCAAACTTCTTGGCAACGTCATCATCTCCGAAGGTGGTGTTGTACCATATATCAACCCAGCGGTGAGCATTCTCGGGTTGGTTAGTAAGTCTTGTGGTTGCTCACTCGTTATCCTTTACAGCTTCTTCCAAACAAGACCAAGAAACAAAGCATGGAGAGTCAGGAAGTGTAATATATCATCTCATGATGGTTTGTTCGTTTGGCTGGATCCATATCAGTAGTGTACCAGGTAGAAGTTTATTGGCTGTACAATATCTGTAATCTCTTGATCTGCCATGCACATCTTTGTAGTTGTAACCTGCGCGTGCACGTGATCGGATGGTCCGTTATTTCCCGGGGACCTAAGTTTCAATGGAAGGACTCGGGCTGACAGCAGCATCGCTCCGAGGTGACTAAGCCACTAAGTTAGTAAGCCGATTCTTGGTCCCCGAGGTCGGCGACTGCAGTGTGCACCGAGGCATTCCGTGACTATATATTGTGCCAACATGCAGCTCGATGTATTCACCATCACTCTAAACCATGACTTCTCTACAACAAACCGCTGCACTCTTCAAGCCAATCAAGGTTGGCCGGATGACGCTTCAGCATCGCGTTGCTCTCGCCCCCTTGACCCGTTACCGCGCGTATGCCTCCCATATACCTGGGCCACAACAGGCATCGTATTACGCCCAGCGCGCCTCTACACCGGGAACACTTCTCGTCACGGAAGCCACCTTCATCTCGCATGACGCAGGAGGATTCGCCAACGTCCCGGGCATCTACACTGACGAACAAATCCAAGGTTGGAAAAAGGTACGTGCTATATGTATTTGTACGCCCGCCGCGGATCCATCTAAACACTGTCTCGTGGCCACGTTATTAGATTACGGATGCTGTTCACGCCAAAGGATCGTTCATCTTCCTCCAGCTCTGGGCGCTGGGACGCGCTGCCGAAATCGAATTTCTCGAGAAGCAGGATCCACCCTCGCCATACGTGTCCGCGTCGGCTGTCACCCTAACGGGCAAGGCAAAACCACCTCGTTCGCTAACTGAGGCCGAGATTCAAGATTACATTGCCACATATGCAAAGGCGGCAAGCAACGCCGTACACCGCGCTGGATTTGATGGTGTTGAGCTGCATGCTGCAAATGGATATCTGTTGGATCAGTTCCTTCAATCGGTATCCAATAAGCGCACGGACAAATGGGGTGGAGATGAGGAAGGCCGCACGAGATTTACGAGAGAAGTGGTCGATGCCGTTGTGAATGCTGTCGGTGAAGACCGAGTTGGATTGCGACTGAGTCCATGGAGCACCTTCCAAGGTGAGCCCTAGCCTCTATAATGGGTCTACAGTGTGATGCTCAATCGCAAGTTTTTAGACATGAAGATGCCAAACCCTCGACCAACCTACGCATACCTGGCTACCGCGCTGCGCGACAAGCACCCAAGGATGGCATATCTTCATGTGACCGAGCCTCGTGTTGCCGGGATTGCGGACCAAGTTGAAGGCGCAGGGGAAGACATCGACTTCTTGCGAGAGATCTGGAGTGGTGGCGAAGGCGGAAAAGAGAGGACATTTATATCAGCTGGTGGCCATACTCGTGAGACTGCGCTCCATGCTGCCGAGCAGCAGGGTGGGCTGATCGCGTTCGGGAGGCTCTACATTGCAAACGTAAGTGTTGCTACGCTTTTCTCGTGCATAATCTCATAGTGCTCACATAACATCGAATTGATTAACAGCCTGATCTTCCGGCGAGGCTACAGAAGAATCTTCCCCTCACACCTGGGGATCGGTCGAAGTACTACCTACAGGGTGATTTGACACCCTATGGATACAACGACTGGCCGTTTGCAGACGGGGTTGCTCATGGGATAGATGAATCGCTTTGAAGTAGATGTGCCTTTAGATGACCATCATAGATTATATACCCTTACGCCACGTCCGCCTCGCCGATCGAGATCGAAAGGGGTGCGACGCGGGTGTGCTTAATTAGTACAGCGGGCGGTATCTCTAGCATAATAAAGGGGCCGTCAACAATCAATAGCAACAATTATAAGACCCAAGAAAGGGAAATAAGTTGGAGGTGAACAACAACCCAACTTAGCCTTCCACAATCGCTCACCATCCACTATCCACTGCTAGGGTAGGAAATACTACTGCGTCCAGGTGACATTCCCCAGTTACGACGCATGAGACGCAATGGGTGAGCCCCCTCGACTTTCTGTTTCTCAATTTCATTTGACGATTACTAGGACAAGTTAAGTTTTGGGCCATGATCAATAACGAAATACTGCTTGTTCCCGGTCTTCTCGAAGACACCCTTATACATTTCTTTGAAGATCTTCGAAACAATCCCAACGTGGCTGAATACATTCCTGCCAATGTTCCATACAAGACTTGCGAATTCTATCGGTTGAAGAGCCCGGTGTTGGTCCTCGACGATCTCAGCGAGGATGAGGACCAGGGAGACCTCACGGACTTTTCAAATGCGGATAAGCAGGCCTGTTTGCAAGAGAGTAACAGAGTGCCCGTCAACCCCTGTAAAACAAAGATTAAATCCCTAGCAAAGGTGTTTTCCCCAGACTATGTCTATTTAGCCATCATTATACCTGACTGTAAGAATTTCTTATATATTATGCTTCATGTTGCTAATTGCATCGCTTTCTTAGCTGTCGCGGACGACTCGGATGCGGAGTGATCGAAGGGATTGCGAACTTGAGAAACAATCACGACACACCAACGACGCACTGTTCAAATGACTTCACATAAGTGTCAACATTGACCATGGGAAATGAGGATGATGTGCAGAGGAATTTGAAAGCCTTGTGCATGATCACAGCGCAGATAATATCGATCTCCTGCCCCCTGAATTTAAGGAGATTCAAGACATTCTGGAGAACAAACGCCTGTATCAGGCATGTGCCTTGTGTGTTGTAACATTCCTGTGAAGTTGATGCGAGATTATTCCAGACAAATGATGTGCAGAAACCAGATTTCCAACATGCGCTTTCTTAGCAGACGCAGTTCTATCGACGGTTTGCCACCCTGTGGTCAACAAATTCTATAGGCGGGCTGGTAACCAGACTACCAGTATAATCTGTCTGTAGAGTACATCTTGTGCTGCATCACTCGACACCTTTCTCATACGTCACATCACTAGATGCGGATACTACTTTTTAGGAAGTTACGACACGAGTCAGCGTGCGCCAATCAACAATCTAAGACATATATGTACCAGCCACGTTGGCGCTAAACCGAGTCAAAGATATCATTGGGCATCCTACAATATTGTATACCACGCGCAGCCAACCGTATCCAGACCTAAGCAGATTTACCCTCCATGGTACCCTCCACGAGTTCTCCTACCCATGTTTCGAAAGCCTCCTGAGCCATGACGCCATTTTCATCAAAGAATGCACTGTACTCTTTGGAGCCCTGTGCGCGTTTCTTAGCGAGGAGCGACTTTCCACTCGACGTAGACTGCACGTAGGTGATGTTCAACGAGTAAGAGGGGGCGTTTGCAGGCGACGGCTGAGAGGAGGAAGCAGAGGCGGGAACGGTGCGGGAGGAGATGGTCATGCGCTCAGTTATTATCCGCTTGGAGAACGTCTTGCGCCTCCCCACGAACACAATGTCCCCTTCTATAAAGTATGCATAGAGTGCCTGAAGGGTCGTCAGGATGACATAACTAGAGATGATTCAAAAAAATGAAGTCAGAGACGAAGGTGGGAGTGCTTTAAATGAAACGACATGCGTTATGAAACCGGCCCAGACTGCAGGCTTGGACTGCTCGAATTCAACTTTCCAGCCGTACAGACCGGTAGCGACAGCGACGAGCACCCCAGCCCAGCCCAGCGTGAGGCGCACGTCCGTGTGGAGGTGTATCTGCTTGAACAAGTTCGGACGCGACAAGTACTGCAATATGGTTGAGAAACAAGGTCTCGTTGGACGCGAGAGGAATACGTACCCGCTTCAGCGCATCGTCACAAGTGTTCTTGAGGTCGGTCGAGTTTGCGGTGTTAATTTTGATAATGTCACGTTCGTCCACCGACACAGGAATACTGAGAGGCCCCGGGGGTTTTTCAGAGGAGGTAAAACTGCCCCGACGAGAGCCTGCGGCGGATACAGACGGCTCTGGGGTGAGTTTTTTCTGTGGCATGGCTGCTTGGCGCTAGGAGGTTACGAGTTAACGCAAGTACAAGAAGCAGGCGACGTGTTCGATAG
Organism: Leccinum subgranulosum; assembly: GCA_038091575.1. Lineage (NCBI taxonomy): Eukaryota > Fungi > Basidiomycota > Agaricomycetes > Boletales > Boletaceae > Leccinum > Leccinum subgranulosum. The sequence goes on along the minus strand of JBBPOS010000006.1, from coordinate 14,446 downwards.
GGTGTGTGAATTGATTTCCAGTTTTGGATATGAGTATCATGCGGATCACCGGCGTGGATACACTGACTTGAAGTCAAGTCAAGTCATGATAGCAGTCCTTGGCGGGGGTCTGACAGGCCTTTCAGCTGCATTTCATCTCTCTCGACGTTTCCCAAAGACAGACGTTCTCCTAATAAACAGGGACACTCTCTACGGAGGTTGGGCGCGTTCACAGAGGGTCAAGCTGGCCCTGCCAGGCCAGCGTCAACACGCAGACGTCCTCCTTGAAGCAGGTCCACGGACGCTACGCCCCAATACGCCCAGCGTCCTCGAGTTGGTGTGTCGTACACCTTTGGACACGACAGTCTCGCTGACGGCCGCCGCAAAGGCTAGATTCACCTCCTAGGTTTGACAGACTCGCTTCTCACAGTACCCAAGTCCGCACCCGCTGCCAGGAACCGCTTTCTGCACGTCCCCGGATCGCAGGGGATCCACCGCATTCCGTCGTCGCCCCTCGAGATCGTCAGATCGCTATGGGGGTCAGGCGGGCACTTGGCTAGCATCCTCCTTTCTGCTCTCGCTCGGGAGCCGCTGAGGCGCGGGAACAGGCCCTTGGGAATCGACGACGAGTCGGTTGACGAATTTCTTACCAGACGATTTGGCCCCGAGTTTGCACGGGTGTTTGGGAGCGCGCTCGTCCATGGGATATACGCCGCTGATTCCCGTAGGCTGAGCATGTGTTCTGCCTTTCCTTCCTTGTGGGATGCGGAGGAGCGTGGACGTGGGTCCGTCCTGCTCGGTTTCATGCGTGCATCGAGTAGATCACAGTCGAACGAGGATACGTCTTACGATCTGGGAAATCTGCAGTATAAGATGCGGGACGTCTCCGTCTACACCTTCCGGGACGGCATGGGCACGCTCGTAAACGCCCTCGTTGATTGCCTCCGTAAGCAGCCCAACGTGCGCATGTATAGCGGGGTCATGATTACGGGACTTCGCCTCAATTCAAGAACCAACAGGCTCGAGGTGATTGCGTTCAAACTACATTACGTTTTTGTCTGACACTGAATTTCGTTAGGTAACAACGTCGTCTAGAGAGACCCTCTTTCCATCACATATCGTCTCTACCCTTCCGCTCCCTGAATTGCGAAGAATACTCTCGCCTGCAGCACCTCTACCTCATCTTACGACCAATATATACTCTTCCGTGACGGTTGTCAACCTCGTGTTCGGTTCATCCGCGTCTTCTTTACTCCCAGATGGGTTTGGCTATCTCATACCTCGCCCACAAGATGATTACGCTTCAATAAAGGGTCCAGGGATCCTAGGCTGTGTCTTTGACTCGTCTTCTACAGCCGCTCAAGACTCTCCAGGTATCGTCAAGATGACAGTGATGCTCGGTGGTCCATACGTCTGCGGCCCGGCCGCTCCGCAGATTGATATCCCGATCTTGATTTCTGAGCTCTCGGATCAGCTTGGACAGCCTCTTCCACCACCACTGTTCTCTAAAGTTCACTTGAATACGAGATGTATACCGTTGTACGCCGTTGGTCATCTGCAGCGGATGGAAGAGCTAAAGCAGGCGCTCGCTTCCGAACCCTGGAATGGTCGCATGGAAGTCGTGGGTGCGGGGGTGGGTGGTGTGAGTGTCGGTGACTGTGTGGAAGCCGGAAGGGACGTCGGGAGAACGTGGAGCTAGGTCAGCTTTTGTGAGTAATTAGCCAGATTGCATAGGCGAAACCACACGCTGCTGCAAAGTTTAGTGATTGAATGATTGAGTTTAGATAATCTACAGCATCCCATGCTTTGTGGCGCTTTTTTGAATGAAACCGCCAGGCGATAGGGGCGGTGAACGGAGGCCAAGTTGATAGCCCGCTTACATGAAACGCAGTCGAAGTTCGATGCCATCGATGTTCTCGTGCGTGCGTTTGCCGCATTGTCTTGTCGTGAAAAGGGGGACCAGGGGAGCTACTATCAATTCCGTCGCGAAGCTTAATCAACGTCATCATTTCAATATATTCCGCGTCCAATTTTGGACATGATGTCGAATGGCCTTGGCAGGCCTGGGTTGGTTCCATCAACCCACTTCATATACGCGAATCCGCGTCCACATCGTTTGCAGGAGTGTTCGTCGACCCGAACGATAGCAGTCAAGTCGATGAACGAGCAACTGGACGGATCCGATTGTCGTTTTTATCTGGACCCTCATATCGATCGTATGAGCGGTCGCCTGAAACGATCAGGATACTCGCAATCCGATACATTACGTCCACGGTGGATTGTCGTGGCCTCCAGCGTCTCCACAAAAACGTGTCCCGATCCCTGAAGTATTTGAGCTAGGCTCGCACGCCGCGTCGAGGCTGCTGTCTACCTGCATCCGCCAGTCATCCTTTTTTGTTTGTTTTTTCTGCGGTATAGTTCTTGAAGATATACCGCTCGAGCATCTTCCTCGTCTCGTCTTCCTTCCCGCACCCGCATTTCTGTGACTATAGGGTGCTGCTCTGCTTCCTCCGGACCCCATGTCTATACCGGTTTACAGACACAACTTGGACTATGATGACTGGGAAGTCGCGTCGGTGTATGACAGCGATGACTGTGACAGCCTAGGTCGGAGCGCAGACAACGAGTCTTTGCACTCGGGCTATTTCGACGATCCTGCGCTGCGCTCAGGCTTGCCGGTGGTCCTCCACGACGACATTCGTCGCCGCATCGAGTACCCGATGCCTATTCCGATGCCACAACCACCACTCCAACCGCAGCAGCAGAAGCAGCACGAAATTTACTCTCCGATGACGTACTCTCCGCGTCGGTGGGAGACATGGCCAGTACTCGCTGGGCAAGGAAGCGGTTACGCCCCATCCCCGGCCCCTATCGTGCCCCCTCCGGGTGTGATTTTTCCTCGCCAAGATTGGGGACACTCCCCTCAGCAACCGCAACAAGACGCGGCGTACTGGCACTCGCCCACTTCCTCACCTACTCTCGTCGGGCACGGGCACTATGGTCATGGTCACGGCATGCCATCGTCCGTTCATCCCGACTCTCTTCCGATGTATCAGTCACCGCCGCAGCCACCTTCGCCTCCGATGGCGGATGTGTCAGTGGGTCTAGACCGTATGGAGTTGTCACCCCCTAGCTCTTCTCTTCTCCTCGCGCCGTCTTCGCCACCCCCGCCAGCGCCGTGTGGTCTGATAAGACGGCCATCGCCCAGTGCGATGATCGGACATGGACAGGCACCCCACGCGACGTCCCTGACGATGCCCAGTGTTCAAGGTACTGGCACTGGCATGATTGGCATCGGGTCGTCGTCGAGCGTCAGCATGAACACGTACACAGCACCCTCACCACCTCCACCTCCTGCTCCCATGATGCCACCTCCGCCACGTTATCACGAAGTCGCTTATCATCATCATAACCACCATCATGCCATGCCAATTCCGATGTCGCCGCGATGCCTCGCGGAGGCAGGGTGTCAGGCACGTTCGCGTTCGTCATCGCAATCACAGTCACATACACATACACCACATCCGGGTATGGGTACGAGGAACAGCTCTCCGAATCCTCGGAGACAGCCTGGACATGGCGAGCATGACGTCTTGTCGCCGTATGTCGCCGCTGGCCCTGGCGTGCTGCCACGTGGACGACGGTCAAGCGAGGATACGGATATGATGATGATTGGCGGCGTGTCGCCACCGGACGGGCGCTACGCGGGAAGTGGTAGTCATGGCCCCGGGGCCGGAGACCGTTCTGATCTGCACGCCACCTCTCTGCCGCCGGTTCATTGGAAAGGTAAATACGAGCGTGAGTACGACGCAGACGGTGAGCGCGGCACCGGCACTGGCACGAGGAAGACGAGACCGCTGACGCGGGAGCGTCGGCCTAGCATGTGGCAGCGGTTCGTCCGGCGGTTCAGTCCGTCGCGGGCATCGATCGGACAAACATAGAAAAATGTGGTCGCCGTGGCCACATCGGAGACGGCGCTGGTATGCTATTTATGCTGGCTAATATATACGGGACTGTAGTGGACAATGGCGATGGAACTTAAATTACTACGGGAGAAATACTACTAGTACATATGTAGCGATCACATCGGCCTAATGTATGTAAGTTGCTAACTCTGTCACACACGCCATCGCGATCGACGAGTCGCTTTTTTTCTTTTTTTTCTTTTGACTTGCGATGTTGGCTGTTCCCTTCCAAGTCTAAGCTTCAAACGCATTACTAGCTAGTCATTCCTGAAACAAGTCCGAGCTGCGCATATACCCACCCTGGGCCACCCTGGGCCAGCCAAGATTGATATCCGTCCACATTTGATCAAGTACTGCTGCTGTTCTTTTTCTTTCCTTCTTCTTGCTTTTCTTGCTTTCTTCTTCAACGCATATCCTCCCCTCCTCCTTCCTTGGTTGCTCCCACCTCTTCTCACATGGGCGGCCTTCCACCTTCAGGAAGCCTTTCACAACCTCCATCTTCAGGCAGCCCACCACCGACTCTTTCCCCATCCGCGAATGCTAGCCCCCAGCCAAGCACGCTCTCGAGCGCCAACTACTTTTTCGGCTTCGTCATCACCTTTGTCGTCCTCCTCCTCATCTTCGTTGGGTGCGGCGTAGGCTCCTGGCACCGCTTCCGACTGATCGGGACCGCGTGGGACGAACGGATACAGGCTATGGATGGAAGTTCGCCTGTCGTTGGTGGCGGGGGTGGTAGTCCAGGACGAGGAGGAGGAGGGAGGAGACGCGGTCGGCGGCGACGACTCGTGCGTCCCGTGTTTTGGGAACCGTGGACGTCTCGCGATGCCGAGGGCTCCTCGGTACCGGAAAAGTGGCAGAGCGTACAGGTCGGTGTTCCCTTCCTCCTCCCCTTTTTTATTCTTTTCCTCGGTTTTGTCTTTCTTTCCTTGTTCGGCGCGGATTTTCAGGACGCGTTCGTAAGATGATACGCTGATACACGTTCATTCACATTTTCTTCGTTTCACGGTGGGCTTCGTCAATTGCAGCCGATGTCTGCAGCGTTCGTATGGTCTCGAACGAAACGCAAATCGGGGCAACCGCCATTGTCGTCGTCGTCGTCGGCGACGGCAACCACTTCAGCTACTACTACGCCGACGACACCGCAAACGCCCCCACGGCGCCAAAGCGATGACTCGGTACACGGCGTGGGCGCGATGCTACGGGCGTACGTCCTTCCTCGACGACCGCGGTTCGAGTGCCCGCCGAAACCGCCGCCGCCGCCGGTCGAGCGCCCATCGCCAGAGGCCGTTCAAGTCGCGGTGCTGATCGCCATGCCGTGTGCGCCGTCGCTGCACCCCACGACGACTATGGCCATCGCTTCCTCTTCCTCCAGTACCGCGGACAGACCGAGTTATGTGGGTCACGCGAGCGAGGGAGAATACGAGATCGGCGTCGTGCAGATACCCTGGCTGGCTTGGAGTGGCGATGGATAACATGCTACTCGTCTTTCATATTTTCATTCCTCGTGGACGGACATTGTAACCACGTTACCCCTCGATTTTGATGTCGCTGTGTGCTTATACTCATCACCGATACCTCGCTCTTCTACTTTTTCTTGGTTGGCTGTGTAATGTAGAACGGAGGTCCGAGACCCAAACCTGCACTATCATGGAGCTGTAACGAAATCACAAATCACAGACGGTTTGAAAACAATGTGAGCTTTTATAAGTCCTCCGTGCCGGACATGCATGTATGAAACGTCATCATCATTCATGACATAGAGTAAGGATATGTAATAGCACTGGTCGCGTCAGTCGATAAGATACTTGCGTTTGAAAAAGGCGCGCAGGTGGAAGATCTGCCATACGCCCAGGCCCACGAGGGAGATGATTGTGAACCACGCAAAGTTCTGCACGCGCTTGTTGGTCGAGACTGCGCCAGGAGACACGTGATCAGCGTGGGGTGAGAGGAAAAGAAAAGTGGAAGAGAACACGCACGATTCGTGGTGGAGAACCGCTCTTCGCGTTTCTTGAGATAGTCGAGCTCGTCCATAATCTCTTTGACGACGCCTTCTAGCTTGCGCATCTCTGTCTCAAGTCCGGATAGAGACTCTTGGTTGGCAATGGCGCTGGCAGCAGATGAGCAAACAAGGAGTTATGAAAGTAGTGAGACGTACTTGTAGTCGACCGCGTCTGCGCCGATGTCAATGTCGAGGTCAATTGTGCGCGTCATGTTCCGTGCGAGGTCCATCTTAACATCTATTGGAGGCACAAAGCCACGTTCAGTGCATGTCCAAAAGGATAATGCGACGACATACCCGGTGCCAGAAAGTTTTTGAAGCACACCCCGACCTCGCCCTCGGCGTGTGCGGTGACGGCGAGGCGCGTCTCGCCCTTGATGTCCTTTTTGGAGAGGTAGACGTTACGTTGGGGTGTGGCGTCCACGATATCAATGTCTATGCGCTGGCTTGGACCCGGGCCGACGTTGGCGGTGACGATGACGAGGGCGTGCGGGTGGGCTGCGTTCCATATGCATTTTTCGGTCGGGACCTTGGCGGGTGGTAGGGTGAACTTGATGGCAGTGGAAAGGGGGAGGAGGAGGAGAGGGAGTAGCAGAGAGAGGGAGAGGCGGCGGGTGGTGAGCAAGTTCATTGGGCGAGTGAGCGTCGAAACCCGGCGAGGATGGTAATTTAGCAAAAGTGTACTGCCACTGTCACATTTCTCAATTCCATTGTCTCCACATTTCTGATGTATACCTTCGATGAAGAGCAGGTATTGCTTCACACTCGCGATGGCAACAATATTGGTAGCCCGTGATAGAACACCCGGGTTATGGCTCAACGTCGCCCTCTCCTTAAGCTTCTTGGCCTGACTGTCGCTCGCGTCCGACCGGCACCAAGAGTGGCTATCGTTTTCCGACATCCGGCACAAACTCTTTCGGTCGATGGACCATGCAAGTCGTCTCGACGCTCTCTCGCTATGCTCGTCCGTCCATCGTGGAAAGGTATTTGCGACAAGTGCAAGACGCATCTCGGGATTACGACTCGAAGCAGGGCATGGATCCCGAGACGGACTTGTTTGTTGGCGCGTATGGCCTTGCCATCAGAACGTTCGCTCTCGGGGGAAAGGACGAAGCCGCTCTCGCTCTACATGGTTGCCAAACATGCCCTAGATCGACAGACGGCTATCGACCGGATCCAGAGTGTATCCTTCCTGGAATGTGCAAGATACCACCAGCCATCCCGTCAGTACCGAATGTAAAATGATCGCTACAGAACACGTTGACGACACCGCGGCTTTGGCAGCCCGCCTTCGTTCGCTACGCGCCGCCGTGAGATCACCCAGACCACCGTCCCCGCACTCACTCCACACCTTCATAACCTCATACCAATCCCTCGGTCGCACCCATGCTCTCCCACTTCTCCCTCCCTCGCCTACCGCTACCAGCTTCCACATGGGCATTCACCGAAATGCATCACCACCGCTCCTGCCGCGAATTCGTGCACATCCTCTTTGTGTTCGCACACCACTTTCACTTGGTCGACGTCCCGCAAAAGACGCTGCTATCGATCGTCAGGGGTCCGAGGCGCAAGCAGGCACGCAAGGAGCGAGGGAGACCCCGGGTTGTCGCATCCAGTGCACCAGGTGATGAACGGTAGGCCGAGTGCGTATCGTACGGGGCTCGTGTGGGACGCGATCCTGGCGCGCAGGCTGTCAACCAAGGACGAGCAGGAGCGGCTGTACGCGTTCCTGTTGTCGCTCGTTCGACGGAGTCGACAGGTGGGGTAGGACGAGGGTGCTAATCCAGAACAGGCGGGAGCGGGAACGCGTGGACGCGTGCAGATACCCCCAGATGCATTCGACGCTGGAGATTTCTCTCCATTCGTGTTCTCATGATCACGTCTGGAACGTGGACGAGGGCGTAGATCTGCCGAGGCAACGTGGGTGTTGCGGGACATGATGGAGCTCGGGGTGGAGCCTACACTGATGCAATGGAGTGTGGTCGCGCGGGGTTATGCGCAGCACGGCGATGCGGAGGGTGCATTGAGGATTTTGGATCGGATGGAGGAGGCGGAGATGGAGATGAAGTCAGGATTGTGGTCGGAGACAGGCACAAAGACCGAGTCAGGAAGGGCGGTAGTGATGGGGATGGGCACGGCCAGGACCAAGGGAAGAGGAAACGACGACGACGCAGCAGCAGCGAAACGCGACTGGACACCGTCAGACGCGCTGCTCTGCCTGCATATGAACGTGTTGCGCGGGTTCGTCGTCGCGAGGCACGTGGAGCACGCACGCAAGGTGGAGAGGAGGCTGGTGTCGCAGTTGGGGTATCGGGGCGACGGATGTGGGCGCGATGTTGAGAGAGCTCGAGGGGAGAGTTTGGGCGTGGAATCAGTATCCGTGCCCTTCGGAGGCTCTGTCTTGGTCTCGCGTTCGTTCTGGAGTCCGGAGTCTTTCTGACATGAACAGTGAGTTGGTTCGGTCGATTGTACGGCGAACCTACGATGCGATGCTTCGAGGATCGACCGGGTTGAATTGAGTGTGCTTCCTGGACTCTTATGGTCATGAGGTGAAGATGAGATATGAGTCATAAGCTGAGGCCATCATTGAGGCAAGCAATAAGGAATTGTAAATAAGAAGAAATTATACACACACAGCCTAGATTAAGACGACATGAGGAGTTGGCATTAGACAAGGAGTATGGGTTAGGCTGGAAAAAGGAAGATGCAAGGAGAAGAATGTAACACGTGATGAAGTACTCTGTTGACAGGTAAGTAGTAATGCACAAGGTGACCAAAGTTGGTTGGAGAAGATATCTTGAATACTTCCTATATGCTTTTTTGTTCTTGCCATACAACTCAGGCTTCCCCTCCCAATTCATTGGTGTTGTGGTTTAATTTTTTCAAGTTTCAGGGATGATAAATTTTTTTTTGGACAGGTCAGAATATGTATGTATATGAACTACCTTACAATACACTTACTCTAGAACTGAAGTCTTAATTCATATCTCCAAACACTTAATGTGTGGCATCACATAGGTCTTGATTGGGTACATTTATATAGATTCCTTGTTGTAAAAACCATTTTTCTTTCTTTTCTCATCTACTTGTCAACAACTTGTCCTAACTTTCATGAAGAGTCCTTCAAGTGAATGATTACACTGCTACAAACTAATGGTTATTGAATAATATATTAAAGATATGCTATGCTTTACATACTCATCTGATTCTGAAGAATCACATTCAAGATCATCTCAACCTTTGCTTTCTGAGATTCTTTGCCATATTGATGGAAAATTTTTGTCATGGCTAATTCCACATTTGCAGATGTGTTTGATGTGTTGTATTTCTCAACAGCAGATTTGAGTGGCTGAGGATCTTTTGGTGGAAAAGATAGAAAGAATGCTCCAGAATAAGGATTACATCTATAAAAGCATAAGAAATGCAACATATGTTTTTATGAATCTTCAGAACAGAAAAATAACATACCAATGGCATCATGGAGAAGAATCTGCTGTCTATCGAGATAGCAAGTCTTGATTGTGGGCGCAGTACCCTTCCAAGGGAACTAAGAGAACAGTGGGAGATACTCACTATATAGACCGAAGGTAACGAACAAAGATTTGAAGGTAGTTGCGAGAGTAAGGACTTGAGCAAGTAGCTTTAGAGTGAGAGCGAGATGGAAGAATGAGTAGAAGACTTGTTATTATCCCAGAGCAATAGCTCCAGGTTTATATACGATACAGAGATGTTTGTATCTATGTATGTATTCTCCTATATGAGGGAAATAGAGATAGAACTCTATAGAAGGTCATGGAAGGATGATGAAGATATGAGTCATCCACAGTAAGATACTGCTATCATCCAATGGCGTTAAAGCCTTATCTAAGTGATGAGTAATATGCATAGCGTAAGTAAAGATAAGAGAGATAAGTGATAAGTGAGTCATATAGAATGAGTCATGACTAAGTCACACTGGATGACTAGTCAGTAACATTAGAGTAACGCTACTAGGAATCATGGTATGGAAACGAAATGAATCCATGATTCTCAACAGCTCACACTGCAACAAGTAATTCCATACATCATGGCAGGAAAACTCACCCCTCAGCCTCTGCCTGAAAATCATTTTCCAAGTGACACAGATATTCAACAGGCATATGATCAATGCCTTGCTCTGGAACAACATGAGTTGCGCAATTCATCTCAATCAGATCTTCACCGCACCAATTCGTGCATCACAACCAGCAATACGAATCCACAAGTTCTCGCACGCATACTGGGCTACTCTATCCTTTTCGCTCCCAGCGAAGACGGCCGCACTGCGCTAACACGCGAAATCATTGGATGTGAGGGCAATTCAGAGCTGTTGTTCGCACTTGCCTATCTGTATGTTTATGGGATGATCAGCATGCATGCGTCCTCATAAAAAAAAATCACTCTGATCTAATGTCACGAGCATCTAGTCTACAACCCTTCACCTATCAATCCTAGATCTTTCTTTGATCTCGAAGACTCTGAAGAATCTGAAGACATAAAGGACCTGGGACCATGTCTTAAGCCTGAGGAGTGGACCCCCGAGATGACTGCCACTTGGGATTTGCGGGAGCAGGTGAGTAGCATGTTTACTGCCGTTGTTGCCGCCTATATGATTTGTTTCACTAGCTCTTGACTCGCGAAGACAATCATTGCATCTTCAGCGGTGCTTATGACTTTACTCAAATCAAGACGTGTCCACCGTTAGAAGACCCTTCAGTCCTGTGGATCTTCAGCACAAGTATAACGTATATAATCAGTAAATTTCTGTCGGAGGACATTCACCTCCCAGACATGTCACGAGCTTGTGAAAAGGTAAGCAGTTGCTGACGCGGCCTTTTCTATTCCTAGTGATCTCTGTCCACTAATGCTGTCTGTCCAAGTTTGAGTGGGCGACAACTACCAGGGCAATCATCGAGCATTTTGGAGGCTTGTCCTTTCATGATTTGCTTGGCGAGGACGTCCTCAATGGTCCCCTGAATGGATCACAACTTCAAGTGATGCACAGTATATATTTAAAGAGTTTGACATATGGTTAATACCAGCTGAGGTACTACATCCCTTCATGGTCTCTCCTCATCCTTGAATTGACTTGATCAAAGGATGATCATCAACAAGTCATACCGAACACGTATGATGTACAGTGCTATTTGGGCAACGATTTCCTCCCTTGGATAGCTGCTCGGGGTGTCAAATCATGAATCACATTTCGAAGCATTGAGGTTGACCACAAGACCATCCCGCCCCCACACCCATGTCTCATCGGCCTCCATTCTGCCTGTGCCAGGATTGCTCACATGTCCGGCGCCATGAAATATCTAAAAGAGTGGTTCCAAGATCCCGATTATTGTGACTGAACTACTTGCATAGCAGTATACTAAATACCCAGTGGGCTGAGCTTTGAAGAAGCTGCTACTAGGTACAGTGACCTCAAAAACCCTTTCCATACTAACCCCAATGGTAGTGCGCGCAGCGCACTGCCAATCACTGTGGGAATGTCGCTTAGCTTTGGTGGGGATATAACTAGAACATACTCTTGGCTACAACATTGCCTCCTGGGTCATGTGATTTCGGTCGCACACTGTAGAGATATGACCATTTTAAGACAGCTATGTCATGGAAAGGGTTTTTGAGCTTTTGAATTTACAGGGATATTTGGATATTATTAGTACTTGGTATAGCCTCCTTTTGCTCTAAGCACTGCCTGAACCCTTCTAGGCATGCTCTCAATCAACTTTTGACACTCCTCAACTGGTATCTTCTCCCATTCCATCTGAACTCTTTCCCACAACTCATGAATTCCTCTAGGAGGATTTTCATGCTCTGCAAGCCTTCTTTTCAGCCATCCCCAGAGATGTTCTATGGGGTTCAAGTCAGGAGACTGTGCAGGCCAAACCATAGTCCCAAATTCCTGCTCTTCTAACCACTCCTTGACCTTCTTGCAGGTGTGCTTGGGATCATTGTCTTGCTGAAAGATAGTATCAGGAGGATGAAAACCATAATACTCCAGTGATTGCTGGAGCTCATCCTTCAAAATCTGAAGGTAGAGGTCTCCATCCATCCTACCATCAATCTTGGTAGCAAATCCAACTCCCTCCCAAGTCATACAGCCCCACATCATCAAAGAACCTCCTCCAAACTTCAGAGTTCTATCCACCAGCCTATTACTGTTATAGCTGGCCCGGGTAGGGTCGGATGTAGACTTGGAGGACTAAGGCTATGACGAAGGAGTAGCCGTGTAAGCGTAACGCTTGACAAGACTGAGGCTTAGGATAAAGGATTGGCCAAGTAAGCGTAACGCTTGACGAGACCCAAAGACTAAGTGTACTTATCGAGGAGGAGCTCACAAAAAGTCACATCACTCGACGACTAAGGACTAAGGACACACCCAAGAGGGCAGAGGATCAAAGGGACTGAGGGACGAAGGGACTCGAAGGTGGGCTGAGAACTGGGTGATATTCCAAGTAGCTCTAGCTTAGGGTTTACAAGCGACAAGACTGTCTTTAAGTACTAAAGAGATGGAACGTGATGGAATCACAAAGAAGGGACACGTCATCTGCAGTATGGATGAGTAAGAAGCTGCAGAGGATTAATCATACATGACAGATGGATGATGAAACAAAGGCGTCATCATGAGTCAGAGGAAGAATGATGACAGATGGTTGATGAAACAACAACATCATCATGAGTCAGAAGATAAGAACGGAGATAGGGATAACTTGGCGAGGAGAATGTCGGATCATTGGTGATGTGGAACGAGATGAGAAATCGCCAGAGATCTATGATACAATATGAAGACAAAGTAAAGGCGATAAGCAAGGCAGAAAGAAAGAGAGAAAAGACATAGTGAGAACTCAGGAGACAGTCGTAACATTACCCCCCTTGTAGCCTTGGAGTCACTGACCCAAGCTTTAGTAGTCAATCCCTGTCCAAGCGTGTTTGCCGCACATGTTGGCATCTGCTTTGCCATTGTAAACATCCTCTTGGTCGTAATCATAGTCTGGGGATGGGGGGTGACCGACGAGGGGAGGATGGATAAGAGCAGGGCAAGTATGACAAGATGAGGTAGATCCTCGAGGACAAAAAGGTCTAGTGTGTCCTCGGCCAGATTGTGCAGAGTGGTAGGAGGAGCGGGATGATGATGTGGATATGGAGGAGGCTGAGGGGGAAGGGTGTGCAGGGCGACGTCTGAGGGGACAAGCTCCTTGAGAGTGTCCTGGGGTGGTTCGGAGGCAGAGGGGGCATTTGTAGTGGGGACAGTCAATGCGGATGTGGCTAAGATGTCTGCATGTGAAGCAGGCCTTGTAGTAGAACCGATGAGATTGATCCACAGGAAGGTCAAGTTCCCTGTCGAGCCTAGCCTCAACCGAATTTAGAATGGCAATCTCATGAGCGGTTGGAGGAAGGGAGGATGCAGAAGGGGTTGAGGCAATGGACGGGGAAGGAGGAGGGGATTGATAAGCGGGGTCAATACCCTCTAAGTGTTCATTGTCATCACTGGTCACTGAGACCGAGTTGTGAACTGCTTCGATGGCTTCGACAGCTGCCTTGATTTCCTCAGATCCAAGAGGAGATTCGGGTGGAGGTGGTGAGGGAACGAAAGGTACTTCGACCGGGAAGGGAAGAATTGCCTGCGGGCTAACCGCTTCAATCTCAGCAGGAATGCAGACATGGAGGGGAGGGCGAGAGAGACCGGGTGGGGAAGAGGGAATAGTAGGGGGGGTCAAATAGATGGTCATCTCAGCCAGAAATCGGTCTAGGTCGGCAACAAACTCGGTCATTCCGAGTTGGTGCATGGCTGAGAGGAGGTGTTCGGCAACTGCCCTCTGAATGAGAGTAATCTGAGAGGAGAGAAATGCGGAGTGGGAGTCGGAAGAGTTCCATAAGTTCGAGGCAAGGCCTTCAAGGCGGGAAGTGTGGATGTAGGCGTTATATAAGGAATGGAGAGGAGAGTCAACATCGGTGTGGGTATAGATATCTTTGGTATAGTGAGCATCATGTAGATAGAGGTGAAGCTGGTTCAAGGCTTTAGAGGAGGCGTCGTCCGACCTTAGCTTACTAGCATAGAGGCGAACATTGACTGCCTGTATATGGTACACATTAGAGCGAGCTGGGAGGGGAGGAGAGTCGGTGCGCCATGGGATAGCGGGTTTGTTGTCTAGAGTCTGGATGGGAGGGGAGGACAGAGGAGAGTCGAGATTATCCAGGCCCAGAGGTTTTCCACTAAGAGGGCTAGAGAGACGGCCTCGAGCCAAAGGACTGGTAGGAGAAAGAGAATGACGAGGAGAAGGAGGTGGGGAAAGAGAAACGGAAGATATGGCAGAAATAGAATCAGAGGGAATATAGCTAGACATTTCGAGGAATGGTGAGGAGATGGTTTATGACAAAGGGTTTGTTTTTGGGAATGCGGTGGGATGAGCTTTCTTATATGCGAGGAGGGTTGTTTTGGCATGTTTTAGTTCTCGTTCTGGGATCCAGGTGTCTTCTT